>CM031567.1:4750177-4944372 GCA_018467065.1 Ephestia elutella | reverse complement strand
GCCGTGGACCAGGCGAATGAAAATGAATGAATGAACGTAAATCCTATATCCTTCCAATCCATTGATTGTCTATGCTATGGTGAGCCTTTTGGTTGCCAGCTTGTTGCCAGCATGTTTCGGTTGACAATGTTGCCATTTTTTATTGACCAACGCTAGTGATTGCCGTTTCCGAAATTATCGAGAATTTTCGGAAACGGTCAGAAAACGTTCGCGGAAATATTCTCTTTTCAAGAAAATCGGATGATGGGAAATACCACAGACATATAATAATAGTAAGCAGACGGAACATGTCATTTGAAATTGCATGGCAAAAACACACACGTTAAGATTATTATTCACACAATGACAGAATACAGGGTCGGATCTAAGATAATTAATTATATTTAGGTACAGTGTAGCAAAACCAAAAATTTTGAGACGCTGAATCTTAAGCCGTTCGCGGTATGCGGACGGATCTGCATCAGCTTTTTTCAATGGGAAATTCTATCCCTTTTGGGAAAAAATACTAGTCATTAAATAAATAAAATTTATTTTAAATTATTTAAAATTACGTGCAATGAAACATTGTAATGATGTTGATGGTTGCTGGCGTCCATTCAATGTCCTGGTCTTGGTACTCGTAGTACGTAAGAGAAATACTCCCCATAGCAGTATTTTCTGACATATTTTCCTTGTCCTGAAATGAAATTCACTGTCAGTATTTTTATAAAATGTGCATTTTAATCTTCAAGAAAGAATTCCTGAGATTTTTATAGAATAGGTACTAAATTCGTATATTTGACTTGATTCGGCCCAGCCATAGTAAACAAAACTGGATCTGTCAAATGATCTATGCTATTTACGAAATTATTAAATTACTTGTAGTATTTCTTATGAAATGGTTATAATTAATACACTACTTTATAAAATAAATAATGATATTGCTGATAAACAGCATTCAAAAGTCTAATAATGGTTATTGTTTCAAAAATAACACGAAATTGTATATTATCATTGAGCACGTCAAAAAAAACATGAATTGCTTACCGAAGGAACGATATTCCACGAATATTTTTTTATGAAACACTTCCACACATTGTACACGTTGCATTTTATCATTTCTATTGAGTTTAACAGCACAAAACAGTAAAAAATAATTTTAAATATTTATGACAACTGTGACAACACAACAAATATGACAGTTAAGGATCATTTCGCATGAAAAATCCGGCTTGGATGATAAATCTTTCAGTGTAGTGGTTCGTGTTGCAATACATTGCAATGCTAAGGCAGGAAAGGGACAGAGTTATGTGACAGTCCTTATCATGAACAGGATGCAAATATTGTCAAATATCATCAGAGTGTGTGTGAAATTTGTGTTTCTTCTGCTTATATTTTAAAAAAAATTTAATTCTGTGGGAAATACACATTTTCCGAAACAGCAGCGGAAAGTTTCTTGGACTCGGAAATATTCTCGAGAACGAACCTAAACCCCAAGAAAGGGGTTGTTGCACAAATGTATGGGGAGCCGGCTATATCATTAGCACCTATCTGAACTTTTAATTTTTGGGTCAGTAGCAATACCTTATAAGTAAACCCGATAAATTCGTAGCCTTTCTATGGTACATTTAGTCAACAAAATCGCAATGAAGGCAAGGAGAGTTCCGCCAAAATGGCTGACACCCCTTATGATTTGGTAGTGACGCGCTTCATTTGACAGTTCCGATTTCCGGTACATTCAAAAGTGTACTTTTATTACATACGTGCCCGCGGGAAAGAATTGTTTATTTTATTTTTGGATTTTTGAGCATCTCAGATGCAATTAGTACTAAAGTACTTTCATATAGAAATAAGATATGGTGAAAAAATTCCATGCGAGCAGGACTTGAACCCGCGACCAGGGGGTCTAAAAAGGCCACTTTAACAGTTCAGAATATGATCCATTTCCCATTTCCTGAATATTTGAAAATGCACCTTATACGAATACTCATAAGATTCATTTTCAAATATTTAGGAAATTAGAAATGGATCATATTCTGAATTGTCAAAGTGGCCTTTTTAGACCCCCAGGTCTTTATACGAAATCCAAAAATAAATATTGATGGCTTCCTACACTTAATTGATTTTCAACTTCATCGGCTTTAATCAAATACCTTACTCGTATAGTGGGTATATGTGTTAGGTGACGCATGCCTAATGCGTTTCAATAGAAATCGGATATGGTGAAGATTTTCGATGTGCAGGATTGAAATGCGATAGCTCAGTTGGAAGAGCAAGGTCGTATAAAGACCTGATCGCGGGTTCAAGTCCTGCTCGCATGGAATTTTTTCACTATATCTTATTTCTATATGAAAGTACTTTAATTGTTTTTTTTTATTTATTATTCATCTATTTATGTGAAATGCACATATGTTTTTGTGATATTGCATGTAACATGTGTTTGGAACATTTTAATTAATTTTCTAAAATATAATGAAAATATTGAGCATTGTATCTGATTTTCTGTATCATAATTTCTGAACATACGTACGGGCGCCATGTCAGTATCGCCATTATACGATATTAAGCTATATTAAATGTATTTTTGTACCATAACAAGATCACGAAAAAAACAAATATATGATGGTCTTAATCGGTTTTTGATATTATTTCCGATTTTTAGGGAACTGCTCATGATATATGCAACATCCCTTTCTGAGAATTTTCTGAAATTTTGAAGGGCAAAAATTTTCGGGAACAGGAAATTTAAGACACGCACGACACGTCACATGTGCGTCCACTTGAAAATTTTGAGTTGGTCGCACACGTCTGTTATTTTCCGTTCGGTTATTTCAGAACGCACGCTTTTCATACAATATGTCAAACTGGCCCACAGATTACGCCCAATGTTAGCACATAGTTCGACCATTATAAAGTGAACTCTGCACGTAATTATATTAAATTAATAAACTTACCTGTGAAAGGATATGCCATCCTTTTGGAGATTTAATGTCCTTGTTGATTTTCCGCACCATTTTATGCAACATGTACTCATTTTTATACACTTAACGAACCTAATAGATTTTTTCGGAAATTTCCACGAAACACCTCACAGCTCTGAGTTCTGGTCGCTACTAATGAAAGGCCTTTAAGCAATTTCATTTATCGGTGCAAAAGCATGCAAGTGCGGTGACCCCGAACGCCCATACAACCGGAATCTATTGGGGATAATCTGTGAACTGGCCGCACACACACATGTACAAGAGCACGCGCATATCGTTAAATAAAACTAGTTGTCGGCCAATGGCCGCCATTCGACTACTTGCAGAGTTCGCGTGATAATCTCCAACAAAAACGCAGAGTTGCAGGGTTTCAGAATGCAAAAAAAGAATACACACCTCTAATCATCAAAAGAACAATATAATATTTCACCTGTGATTGTTATTTTGTTTAAATTTTGTTAAATAATACACGAAATTAGCCAAAACAACGAAGACATTATCAACGACAAAGTGTTGCCTGCAAATCCGATGTAATCTTAATTGGATCTTATCTTAATTCGCGGGGTCCGAGGTCCGGAAGTACTTCAAACCTTGAGATTTTTGCACTTACCCCAATGCCTTACTCACCCGTATCGGGAATTCTGAAGAAGGACTGCATGACCTTCAGAATATAACCTGTTGCGAAGTGCCTATAGTCCTCCAGGTCCGGATATGCTGAACCCAGGAGGTCCAGTCGCCTGTTTGCCAACGAGTCACAATAACACAAAATGTGCTTCATGGACTCCTTTGCTTCTGCACAAGCTCTGCACAGAGGGCTGATGACAAGTTTCAATTTGTAGAGGTGACTGCAATTTTCAAAGTGTCCAGTCAAGGCCCCAATCAGAAATCTTGTCTGTAATTGGGGTAAATTTTGAAATTGAATCTACTATCTGGTTTTAAGTACTACTTTTACTACTTAAAATTCTTTTGTTCTTTAATAAACTCAAAATAAATTTTACTAAAATAATAAATTCGAAAGTTTGAATTTGTGATTTTGTGAGGATGTTTGTTACTCAATCACACAATCAATCTACTGGACGGATTTCAATGAAATATGGTACACGTGTAGAAAAATATAGGAAACAGCACACAGGGTACTTTTTATCCCGAAATACTGTTGAGATATGAGCATGGAAGTAATAAGTACTTTGGTAGATAAGTATTTATACTTCTCTATTGCTCTATGACACGTTGCCCCAAGCAACGAGTGTTGTTGATTGTTAATGTAAAATGTCAGAGAGTTTGTGAAATATTTAAAATATACTTATATTTACGTTACAAGCTGTATTCATCAATTCGCTACCCCATATTTACTTTAACATGGTAGCAGAGCTAAAATAAAGTATTCAAGTTTAAAAGTCAGCGCCTGCGAAAGTGAAAAATTTGGAACCAGCTGTCAACTGAAAATTTTATTTTATTTTTTTCAAAAATGAATAAGGCAATTTCAGAAGCTTCAAAGGTTCAAATAAATCACCTCGATGGCAAGAACTATAAACATTGGAGGTACAGAATTGAGACGGTATGTAGGGCAATACCCGGTGCAATTGAGCTATTGCAAGGAAAGAAAGGTAAGCCGATACCACCAGCTGTAACAGCTACAGAAGCTGAAGTGACTAAATATGAAGAAGAATTGTTAAATTTAATAAGCCTAGACAGTACTGTATTAACTCTCATGACCACAAACATAACAGATGAGATACTTGATCAAGTGATGCGTTTCAAAACTGCTCAGGAAGTTTGGGATGAACTATATCGTCTTCATGGAGGATGCAATGAAGATAAGAGTTACGATTTGTGCCTACAATTCTTTAATTATAAATATGATACCAATTTTGAAATAAGAAAGCATATAACAACGTTAAAAAATATATGGCATGAATTGAATAGTCAATTGGAAACAAATCTGCCAGAGATATTTTTGATTTGTAAGATACTTGGTTCATTACCACAACAATACTTTGCTTTCAAGTCAAGTTGGCTCCTATTTACAAAGAAAGATAGAACAGTTGATAACTTAACTGCTCAGTTGAGCGCTTATGAGAAGTCCCTACAAAGCAAAGCAGAAAACGAAACCACTGAAGAAGTATTAGTCGTCAAAGCAAAGGAGAATAAAAAGAAACAGAGTTTACAAAAATGCAACTACTGTGGAGAAGTTGGACATAGAGTACGACAATGCAAGAAATGGATCAAAGATGGTCGTCCACCAAAGCAGTCCACCAGTACAAATGTAAATCTTACGGTGTTAGCCCTTAAAAATAAATTGCCTTTGGACAAACAAAATTGGTATGTTGACAATGGAGCAACGAGCCACGTCACAAACATAGGTGATTACTTTGAGAGCTTCGAGCACTTCAAAGGTTCACATACTGTTACTGCAGCAAACGGACAAACCATTGAAGCCATTGGAATGGGCAATATCCGTGCTGAAGCCAAAGTCAACGGAAAAGTTGAACAAATACTTTTAAAAGACGTTTGGTACGTACCTAGCATTAAACTAAACTTGTTCTCGATTCTTGCTGCTCACGACACGTCATCTCTAAACAGTGTCTTCCAGTCAACACCACGTGAATGTTCGCTAAAGATTAATGGCTGTATAAAAATAATTGGAACGCGAGAAAAGCATGGAGGTCTTTACAAACTACAGCTAAAGTGCCTGAAACCAGCTGCTCAGATTAATCAATTATCTACACCAAATCTATTACAACTATATCACGAAAGGTTTGGACATCAGAACAAGACACATGTAAAGAAATTGATTGAAAGGGAGTTAAACATCAAAGCTGAAGTAGATAAAGAATTATGTGAAGGCTGTATTTATGGTAAAATGCACAGACACCCATTCGGTTCAAGAATCAGAGCATCCCACCCAGGTGAACTAATTCATACCGATATTTGCGGCCCATTTCCATTTTCTATTTCGAAGCGAAGATATTTTATTTTATTCAAAGACGACTACACACGCTATCGCCATATTTACTTTTTACCTCAAAAGTCTGAAGCAGTTCAAAAGCTAAAACAGTTCCTAGCAGAAGCTAAAACTGCTGGACATGTTGTCAAAGAAATTTTAAGCGACAACGGGGGAGAGTTCGTTAGTGAAGAATTTCAAAAAGTGCTTCGTGAACATGGCATAAAGCAAAGACTGACTATGCCTCATACACATGAACAAGCTGGATGCGTAGAGCGGGAAAATCGTACCGTGGTGGAAACCACACGAGCCATCATGCACGCACACGAGAAAATTCCTGATGGTCTGTGGGCAGAGATAACAAATGCTACTGTTTATGTACTGAATCGTACAGGACCTTCAAGTGTAGCAAACATATCTCCACATGAGCTATGGTATGGAAAGAAACCAGGCATAAAACACCTGCGGATTCTCGGCTGCACATGCTATGCGCATATCCCTAAAGCTAATCGCAAAAAGCTACAAAAGAAAGCTCAAAAAGGAATTCTAATTGGTTTCGAAGGTGATGAAGGATACAGAGTCTTTGTATGTGAAACACTTACTTTAATCAGGTCCAGAGATGTTAAATTTGATGAAGTAGCATTATTAGATAAACCTGCAGAAGAAGTTGCCATACAAGATACGCCTTCACCACGACCAAAGAGAAACCATAGTTTTGAGATACCAGAATTTGATTCGTTAGGATACAATCAGAGACAAAACGAGACACCTCAACCTGAAGGTAGAGCTGAGTTAGAAGCTAATATTGAGCAATTAGCGTCTATGGATGAACCGTCTTCATCTGAAGCCCGTTATGAACTAAGTGAGAGAAATTCCATAGATATAACGAATGATATAAATAATCCCGAGATTGATCAAAGTAATATAGAGTTTGAATCAGCTGAAGAAGAGGATGAAGAGCATGCTGAAGAACAGAGTGATTTGGAGCATGCTGAAGAACAGAGTGATTTGGAACTGTCTGAACAAGAGGTACAAAGAGCAGGACACATGACTCTGCGAAATAGAGCAACGCTAAAACCTCCAGATCGATTTCAAGATTATATCATGGCAACAGAAGCGAATGGTCTATTTGAACCTACTACCTTCAAAGAAGCGATGTCTTGCAAAGATTATCAAAAGTGGCAAGAAGCCATTAATAGTGAGATCAAGTCACTTAAAGATAATAAAACATGGGAGTTGGTTGAATTGCCTAAAGGAAGAAAAGCTATTCCTTGCAAGTGGATATTTAAGATTAAGACTAATCCAGATGGCACGATCGACAAATATAAAGCTCGTTTGGTCATAAAGGGATATTCACAGAAAAAGGACATAGATTTTCATGAAACCTTTAGTCCTGTTGCTAGAAGCAGTACCATAAGAGCGGTGCTAAGTGTTGCTGCTAAAGAAAAGCTTCAGTTAACGCAATTTGACGTCTCCACAGCTTTTTTATACGGCACATTAGATGAAGAAATCTTCATGAAACCACCAGAAGGCTATGTGGCAGATAAGAAACTAGTATTTAAATTAATTAAAAGTCTTTATGGGCTTAAACAAGCACCTTTGTGCTGGAACAGATGTATAACCGATTACATTGTAAATATTGGATTTAAACAAAGCCATTCTGATCCCTGTTTATTTGTAAGAAGACATGGCAAAGAAAAAATAGTCCTAGCATTGTATGTTGACGACGGTTTAGTGGCATCTAGCAGCAAGAGGGCAGAAATGAGATTTCTAGATGAAATGAGAGACCGTTTCAAAATAACTGTGAGACAGGCAAGTTTTTTTTTAGGAATGGAAATAGAGAGAAACTCTGATGGTTCAGTTTTATTACATCAGAGAGCTTACACGAAACGCGTTCTGGAAAGATTTGGCATGGATAAATGCAAATCTGTAGCATCACCTATTTTAAAGACAGTTGATGTCCAGGATGACGGAACTAAGACATCCTTTCCATACTGACAGGCGGTAGGTGCACTAGCCTACTTAATGACAGGCACCAGACCGGATATAGCCTTTGCCGTGAGTTGTGTGTCACGAAATTTAGAGTCACCTTCAAGAGAAGATCGTGAAAAGGATCATGCGATACCTGAAAGGCACAATGGACAACGGTATCTTATATAGCACAGACAAAGTTAATAATTTAGAATGTTATAGTGACGCTGATCATGGTGGAGATATTAAAACTGGAAGATCAACGTCAGGCATTCTTTGTATGTATGCTGGAGGAGCAATAGCTTGGAATAGTAAACGCCAAAATGTAGTTGCAATATCCTCGACTGAAGCAGAAATTATTGCGGCCAGTGAAACAGCCAGAGAGATTATTTGGATAAAAAGAATAATGAAGGATATTACGGGTGAAGAATGTCCTGCAACTCTTTGTGTGGATAATGAGTCGGCTATCCGATTAGCTAAAAACCCTCCTGAATTCCATCAAAGAACCAAGCATATTAGACTTCGCTCGTTCTTTATTAGAGAGTGTATCCAAGATGGAAGTATATGTATCTCTCATGTGCCAGCAGCCAAACAAATAGCTGATATGCTAACAAAACCTCTTTATGGACCCAGAATAAATTTACTGAAGCAGTTGGCTGGCATTCAAAGTCTAAACAGGGGTGGATGTTGAGATATGAGCATGGAAGTAATAAGTACTTTTGTAGATAAGTATTTATACTTCTCTATTGCTCTATGACACGTTGCCCCAAGCAACGAGTGTTGAATGATTGTTAATGTAAAATGTCAGAGTTTGTGAAATATTTAAAATATACTTATACAATATGTATCAAAAACCCTGTTGTTCCTGTTAGGGGTGTATAAAGAATCGGTATACGAAAGTATTCATGCAATTTAAATTATGAAACTCGTCTATCAGATTATTAAGAATAAATATTAAATCATGAAAAATTTACGATATCAACTGTTTACTTACCCCTGAAATCTGCATAGCGCGGCCAGAAAGAGATAGCTAGCGTAAACAGCCCGCGGCGGCGTGGCAACACAGCGCGTGCGGCCGGCGCGCGTCTTTCTCCAAAAGGTCATGAACTTTCACATGTTCTCTTATCACTGTTATCACTTTAACACATCAATGAATTTAACAAACGACAGATCTGTTGATTCACAAGTGAACAATTCGATATTAGTCGGTCTGATAACACTCCACATAAACGCGTGGTTAGGTACCGCACTTAACTACTTAATTGATTATTATGTCCACCTGTCGTTGTCGGCGATGGAGATGCTGTTCAAAATGTCCACCTTGTACCTCTAAACACTCATTGCACCTTTTAACAAGATTATGCCGCACACGTTGCAAAACTAAGGGATCGGACTTAATCTCTTCAAATGCCGCGACAATACGCAAACGCAGTTCTTCCTCTGTATCGCACATTTTCTTAAAAACAATTTGTTTTAAAGACATTTTGTCAAGTCACCCGCGACGACAAAAAATATCCGAAAACTGAAACACAATTACTCGTACGTGCGAACGGTAGTAATCGGCGCGGAAGACTGAAGACACAGGAAGTAATTTCCGGATTTTGCGTGCGGCGGCGGCATGTCAAAGGAGCCGCGGGCGCCGACAAAGGTAGCATCGCTTTTGGCGACAGCGCCGATGCCCGGTGTGGCAACCTGTCATTTTTCTAATCAGATGTTTTAAACATTTGGGTATAATTAGGATTTATTGATTTTAACTAAATTTTTATTTAACTACTTTATTATTACTTTTTTTTAAATATTGTTTTCTTGAATGAACAGCATATAGGCTTATGTACACGTACCTAAGAGGAACAACAGGGTTTTTGATACATAGTGTATTTACGTTACAAGCTGTATTCATCAATTCGCTACCCCATATTTACTTTAACAAATACCTACGAGAACCAAGCCCCGGGTTAAGCGGCTAGTAAAAAATTAAACTTCGTATGTATTTCATATATTTAGTATCGTTGAGTTAATATCCCGTAACCCGTTGAATTTAAGAATCTTTGGATTTACTATATATAAAATAAAATCTTTTACTATCCTCATCGATATTTACGTACTTTTTAATTTTTAGTAAACACCGAAAGAGTAAAATAAGACTTATCGTCTATTATTAAAATATTATTGTAGCCGATAATATAATAAAGCATAGGCTATTTCAATACACAGAAATGGAAACACTGCAAAACACGTCAACTAATTTAGTGATGGGATATCACAGTAACAACTGTCCATATTATCGATAACCAACTGCCTCACGAGGATCAGTTTTTTAGTTTTAGGTAGGTATTCATGATATGTACCGATTGGTGGGGTGGGTTATAAGAAAAATCTTTGTGTATTATTTGCGCGGGCGAAGCCGTGGGCAAATAATAATTTTTGAAACGTCATGTCCGATTTTGATGGGATTTTCGCTGGAGAGTTAAGGCACGGGCTAAAGCTAGTGTTATATACATATATTTTGTAACCTATAGTATAAAAACTATGAAACCAACCTCGTTACATTCTAGAATTTTATCGACTATTCAACATCGATACATTCAAGCACTGGCTTTTGCGCGCGCACCTTATGTCCTTACCACCGAAAGCGGTAGACTTTTTATATAGAAACTTGCGTTCATTTCTATTCCCGATATTGTTTATCTGAGATTTAAACGGAAATAAGCTGACTTGTGCGGCCGGCTTAAATGGGAGTGTGTGTGTACAAAAAAAAATATATCTCTGTGGTGTGCTCAGAACAATAACTAAAGCATAGAAGGAGTCCTAGTCTATGCATATGCTTGTCCTAGTCTTTCATATAAGGCTAAAGCATTGAAGAGAAAGAGATAACTATATTTAGCTATGAATGGCTTGCGTCACCTACATAAACGTCAAATTGAATACCTTTGAGTACCTTTACGATGACGAATTAAAAAGGTGTCTACTGTCAAATGTTACATTTTACCAAAACCTACCACGCAATTTGTTTACGTAATAAATCAGTGCGTGTTTGTTATTAGTCGTCGCCTGTTCGGGTTTTGTTTTACTTATTTCAGTGAAATTACGCAGTGTTATTGTAATTACATCAAAGCCCAAAGCATAAACAATGTCCTGTATTGTTCACGGATGTAAATCACGTTCTTCCCGAAGGGAAAACGATGTTGAAACTATTAGCTTTCACCGGTGAGTAACAAAATAACTCAATTTATTTGGTACTAACCTGTTCAGAAGTGCAAAAATGCATAATACCGCTTAATTAGACTGCGTAGTCCTATTATAATCAAGGATGTAGGTTATTTGCCTAAGTATTTTTTGTATTTTCCATGTTTGTCTAATTTACTTGATAACGCTCAATAGTGTTGTACTAATAACATTATCGATAACTTCTAAGTACCCATTTGTCTTTCTTCATCATCTTCCGAGCGGATTTTCTATACTGTTAGTTTTATACACAACCTAATAGCGAAATTGGCTAATAATTTAAAAATATCCATGGCAAAGAAATGGAATGATATTATTTTAAGCCTGAAATCATATGGAACAATAGAAGTCAAGTATATTGTCCTTTTCTATTTTGCATAAATAGACACTTGAATATATTAGGGTGTCGGTATACCCGCGTACCTGATGTAATAATTTGCATATGGTCAAAGATGTTTTTTATTTGTGTGTTTCATTTCAGATTCTCCACAGATGATACTATGAGGCAAAAATGGATTGATGCTCTTGCTCGTACCAATTGGCAATGGAAAAAGCAGCACCGTATTTGCTCTAAGTTTAAAGTGTCACAATCTGCGACTCAATCATGGCGACTGTCTTTTGGGATACAGAAGGTATTTTGTTGATCGATTATAAAGATCGTGGTGTGAGCTACGTGGAAAAAAATTTGGCGACGATGAAGAAGTCAAGTCTGCAATTTCGGCCTATTTGACAGCAAAGATAAATAATTTTTTTTCGATGGTATAAACAAATTATATGAAAGATCCGAAAAATGTATTAAGGTTAAGGAAGAATATATTGAAAAGGAAAAATAGTTTCAATGTTTAATTTCAACCCCCTTCCCCCCTCATTCCGCAAACTTATTGACCTCCCCTCGTACATAATTGTACTCGCCCCGGTAATAATTACCTACATTACAATATACACAAAAGAAGTCAAAGAGTATAAGATCACTGGCGGCGGCGGTTCGCTTGTTTTCAATAAATGAGCCGAAAGTCCATAAATAAAGAGATGTCTATCGATTTCGATAAACTGGAAGAAAAGGGTCGCATCACTTGCCAATTTCTTGTTGTCTATGAAAGTGTACACTCAAATGTCATATCATTACTTCTATGCTTTAGTTATTGTTCTGTGGTGGTGTGTATAGAGGCCTTTAATAAAATAAATGAATCGTCCATAAATAATGAAGAAGATTTTATGCTGAATGAATGAAAATAACTACCATGAAGTTAGCAAAATAAAACCAAAACTTAGGCAAGAGGTGTTTTTTGGTAGTGACCTCGTCTCATAGAATAGTATATTCTTTGGTGGTGACAAAGAACTCAAACAATGAGTATATAATCACTACGTGAACTCAAATTCTATATTCGCCATTTATAATAGGCTATGTATGAAAATTTTCAAAACGCTTGAATATTTTCTGGTAGTAAGAATAACATTTCTGATTAGCCTGTAAAAATCTTAGAATTTTTAGTTCGAACAAATAATTGTAAAAAAATATGGTTTATAATTCGCTCAAAAATGGCGGAGCTACGGACGGCTGTTAGGGATATTTCCTATGCCATGAAATTTTAAGAAATGCAAGTGACATTTGACATTTGATTACCGACTGTCATTTCTAAGAGTTATGTTATTGTGACAATCAAAGTGACATAAAAAGTGACGGTTGCATTTTTTAATATTACATGGCATGGGTAAGATCCTTTACAGCCGTAGGTCCGCCATTTTTGAGCGAATTAAAAACAATATTTTATTATAATTAATTAATTGGTAGAACAGAAAAATCTAAGATTTTTACAGGCTAATCAGGAATGTTATTCCTACTACCAGAAAAATTATCTAACGTTTTAAAAAAAATCATACATTGCCTATTCTTTTCGCTTGGTCGGGTCACAGAAATAAATTTTTTTGGTCGGGTCAGCTGATTTTAAACTTGTCCTGCCAATAAATTGTAAATTATTTAACTACTTACTGTAGACTGTAGTTATATTATGTAGTAGTTTAGTTCTGCGAACAGTAGACCTCGCGGATGGAGCTCCGGCTCCTCACCTGTAGAGCGCTACAAAAAACTCTTCTCTTTTAGAATTTTTTTACAATAATATGTGGGGAATCCATAAATCTATAATACTTACGTAGAATTTAAATTCTTGCTTTGAGGAGAAATCCTACGTACAATATTTCTTCCAAATATCATTGATATCCGTTCGTAGATAACGCTACAGCAATTACTAATCACCCTTTTTACTCACATTTTCACCGCACAGTAAAATAATCGCAATGCTATGTATGTAGTGCAGTAGTGTTAAGTTATTTTTAGGGTTTCGTACCTCAAAAGGCAAAAATGGAAGCCTTTTAAAACACTTTGTTGCCCGTCTGTCTGTCTGTTCGTATAAAAGAAAGAAAGAACGCTTAATGGTATCAAGTTGAAATCCATATCAAATAATCCATTCACGATCCCTTCAGCTGTAAAATAATCAAAATTATACGTCAACGCGATCAAGAGATATCACCTAATTACGTACATGTTGCGAATTTGCGATTTCAGACGAGAATCAAAGGGAACCTGAAATATGGGGTACTTCCCATTTTGTCGCTTCAGTGCTTGATTGTTCTATCTATCATCAGTCAAATTTTACAGGAGAAGCGTTTTTTGCTGAATTTATTTTAAAAAGCTTTAGCTTCTACTTTTGAAGGTCTTTAAAATTACATGAGTTACCTGATGAATGAATGGTTATAACTTTCATCTGTAGAAGGGAATTAATTATACCTTATTTTACAGTTTTTATGTGGAGATAGAACAAAAATGCACAATAGTACATTACGAAACAAGTGTGCAAAGTTTTATTAAGGAGCGCAGGGAGCGCGCGGTGCACGCTGCGGATGGTATATCGCCATACAGCCAGTGCTTGGCTGTATAAAAATCATTATCTTTGCTTATTTAAAAACTGTTGTTATTTTGCGTATTTGATCTTATATGTATTATACAGCTAAATTAAAAATGCTTTGTGGAATTCATAACACGCATTAGTTTTCTATCTTTTGTATAGCGCAGTATGGTAATTTTTATTTCCAAACTCCTCCGTAATCACAGTCCGTAATATATTCGTAATACCTTCGTAATATATGGCATTATGGGCCTAAATTCGATGTAATAAGACCCACTTTACGAGCAAGTGTGTTGAAAAAATAGTTACGAATGTGGATATAGAACATTACCACATTCGACATAGGACAAAGTGACTGTATCATATTTGCGTGCTTACTTGTTCTATCTCCCAGGTATATTATACAGGGTGGTATTTAATTCACGATATTATTATACAAATACAAAAGCAAACCTATTTTAGTTAATAAGATGTTTTATCAGTTTAAAAGAAAAAGAAAAAACCACTATGCTGAACTCAATTAGTTTACTAGTTATTTTAGTATTTTTAACACGACTGCCTAAAGAGGAGTGTTATGTTTTTAGGGCTATGCTTTCTTTATTCCACCGCATAATTCATGAAAACTTGCACACGAAGCAAGCAAGTTTTGGTAGGGAATCTTTCGGGACCGGAACCGCAGTTCCGGTCCCGAAAGACTCCCTACTCCGTTCACAATAGCTCAATGATTGAGGAGTGTAAACCTTAACTAGTTAATAGTACCGTGTTGTTGCCAAAATCCAAATGCAGGTATTGAGTTACAAACAGCTGAGCTGAGTCGGAGAACCGAATTCTACGCGGGCGGTTGCTAGTAATACCCACTTATATTCTTTGACATTACTAAGAATAACAATGTACTTATACAATAACACTCTTGGACTTAGCTTGGAGACGGTTCAAAGTCGTCAAAAACAACACCATGTTTCAAATTCAAAACGAACTCAAGTGAAAATTTAAAAGTACTTACTGCATACTCTGCGGCAGCGTCTGATTGAATTCTTGTTTATAATCAGACCGTGACTTACTTTTAAACAATTTATGTATTCTTGGCGGGGACGCCCTAAACTATTTTTTTTTTAAAGAAAAATTAACAAAGGACTAAGTGCTTTTAATAATTACGAACTTAAGACAAACTAATCAATTTTAACTTAGAGAAAATATGAAAAAGAAACGTGGTTCACGTGACTCGCAGCGATCTTGACACGACGACGATCTCGAACAAAGTGGGCGCGCGCCAGGTAGGCGCCGCGTTATATAGGGTAGAAATTTTATTTTCGTTGACCGTCAACAGTATGTATAAAATAAGATTAAACACCAAAAACTTAGTTTTTTCGAATTATTTTCGGGAGCTACAAAGTATTTGTTGCGATGTCTCCCACCCACCACAGTGACAATCTAACAAAATACAAGTAATACAACATGACGTCGCGGGCTATGATTGGTCGATTGAGTGGACATAGATCAAGCAAGCTCTTAACGTCATACGAGTGAGGACATAAAACAATCGCTGGATATAGAACAAACAAGCACTAACATTTAATTACAGTGTCGTGTGACAAATAAAATTGAAAATAATTTTTTGTTATTTTAAGAATAAAAAGTCATAAATATTTATTTTCTAACAGGAACAGGACTGAAATTTAATTTCTAACAATACTACATTCAAAGTCCATTTTTAATAAATTTGGTAGATAGAACAAACAAGCACTGAGGTGACCATTTCCCATTGACCAAGAATTATTAAATTTGGCAAAAGCAAGGTCTAACAGTACTTGTATATATTTTAAAATTTTCAGGTTTATTCCTATAAACCTGAAAATTGTAAATAGCTTAGTAGTTGGAAGTTTAAAATAGTGTTACAAACTGCAAAGTTAAGTTTGTTTTTGAAACTAGTTTGTCTTTAAGTAAGAGCAAAAATTTAAGATTCTTTGCCTGTATGGAACAACGAACCTGTTAAATTGTCTGTGGGAACAACTTAGATCTCTATTTAGTTTGTGCACGGAACCCTCGGTGCGCGAGTTTGACTCGCATTTGGCCGGTTTTTTTTCATGGTATTATGATGATTGATGTGAGCAGAAAAGTTGCGATTCGAATTTGATGGGAAACGATCAATTTAAAAATAGGAAAGAAATGAACAATTTGACAACAAAATATTTGATCAAATAATAAATGTGTATTTTTACGTAAAGCCTGCAGGCCTACCATGAACTCTTATTGCGATTCAGTTGGATTCAGTTGAGGACCTAAATTAAACTGGGGCCCTATTTTTGAAAGCGTAACATACCAACGAAAACTAATAGACTATAATGTCGCGCATAATATGAGCGGAAATTGTACCTCGCATTATTTTCATATCACTTCCAACAAAATTGTGAGAGTAATTTCAAAAATATACAGAATAATTGATCGAATGATTTTTCATTACACTTAAATTGTTCTGTATATTTTTGAAATAACTCGACTAACAATTTTGTTAGAAGTGATACCTATGAAAATAATGCGAGACACAATTTCCGCTCATATTATGCGTGACATTATAGGCTATTAGTTTTCGTTGGTATGTTACGCTTTCAAAAATAGGGCCCCAGTTCAATTTAGGTCCTAAACTGAATCGCAATAAGAGTTCATGGTAGGCCTGCTGACCAGGAATATAAAAACCCTGATTTAGAGGCAGCACTTATGCGTTTTATATTGCAACATTATTGAAAGCAGTAACGGATAAAAGGGTGGGAGCACGGGGGCACGTGACCCCCCCTCCCCTGACTGCTATTTTGTGTACATACTGTGGAGTATAGATTACTACTGTATGTAGTGTACTGTGGAGGCAACTTCCATAACAGTACATATAAAATTAAGATTCGAGTTGTTAAAATAACAGGATTTAGTAGTAATAGTATCTTACAAGTGAGTATATCCAAAAAAATAATCCGCCACCATTAGTGATGTGCCGTTCTCGAAATTTTCAAAGAACAAGCGGAAACTTTCTCAGAAATATTCTCGAGAATGGAAAACGGTGCCCTTCCCAGAAATAAATACCTACTGGATCCGCCCTTGATTAAAAGTCAAAGTTTGACAGGAGAAATGACAGATGGGTTTTTAAATTAGTTGCTAGTATAAGAAATTAGTTCTATTGCTTTTCCGCTACATGGCAAGGGTTTTTATATTCCTGGTCAGGCTTTACCTATATTTTTTTTAGTCAATCATGCCTATAACAATCTTATTACCATGATTTTTTAAGATTTTATTATAATATAAATTAAAAGAGACTTTTTAGAAGATTACTTTCGTGCTTAATAAATGTTTTTGTAGAATGTTTAGGTTTGAGATTGTTTACATAATAGGACAAGTAAGAAAAAAAAAACACATAAAATTTTTCTTTATATTTTTTTTCTTTGTGATGCTTGCTAGTCATGGAAAAATTAATGTGCCTACTATAAAAAACCTAAAAACTTGCTTTGCATGCAGGCAGGCAGTCGCCATTGCGAACTTTCCAACTTGGAGCTAACTTCACTTTATATATTGTTCGATCATCCATCGTTCATCAATCAAGCGGTTATTATTCTTTATTTTACATTTACTTTTCAATATTGTGCAGATATTTGTTACGATTAAATGTTCATAAATAATCAATAGTTAGTTGAGTGGTCTAAATGCAATTAATCAGACGTTTATGTTTGCAAACGTGCATATGCTTTGTTGTGAGAACCACCTTTATCTGCTGTCATTCCAGGCTGTAAGAGACAAATTTTTGATAATGAAACATAAGTTCCGCAGTGAATGGTAGTTTAACAAACGGATGACCGTGCCGGGGGTCACTTAACAGTACCCTACAATTGAGTGTCGTGATGAGAGCAGTGATTTCAATCGGAGCAGCTTTCGGGAGAATGTGCGGTGGCGTTTAGCCCCTGTGGCAAAGGACGTCAGAAAAGGTTGAGAATGGAGACCGTGAAGGACGAGGAGCGGCTACGGCGACTGCGTTTGCTGGAGGAGCGGCTGTGCGACCCTCGTTCCGCCGGCAACGTAGATTGCTTGCTCGATACTGTGACGGCGCTGGTCTCCGACTGCGACCACCCGGCAATACGGCGTATGAAGAACGTCGAAGCCTACACTAGCAGATGTAAGTTACTATTTCTGTCTTATTTACTGCATATAGAAAAGTTTGAGTTAAGCATGAAGAACTTAAAAGTCCATTGGATTTATTGTTCTATTGAACAGATGTTATAACAACAGTGTGATACTGACTGTTGTGACGATTTTTATTTGTGGTACCTATGAATAAAATAGTTCATAATATTACTTTCTGAGTAATTTCTAATTCAATGAATCATGTTATACCTAGTTACATAGGAAACTATTATTTTGATACAAATTGCATTATCTTATCTATTTCTACTCTTGAATTCAGTGTTTATGTTTTGTAATTTTAATCATAGGCAATCTGATTGCTATCTAAATTACTACAATATGCCTACCATAAGGTATTGTGGAAACAATGATAGTTCACTATTTTCTATATTTTTGTCATTTAGATAGTAAGAACTATATATTTTATCCTAATAATTACTTGAAATAAATAAATAATAAAATAAATAATAAATTTTTGTTGAAGCAAAGAGGTGTGCTTTATGTAATCTCTTTGCATGTCAATCTCTATGGTTGAGATTTAAACGAAGAAATTCAAGTGACACTGTCTTGTACATTGGAATGTTGTTAATGTCAGAGAAAACTATATTTTAGAGAAAATATGTTTATTTAATCTTTATAGAATTACCTGTGTCCATAGTTAAACATAACATAAATATACCTATTTACTAATATGTTTTAACTACGTGTTTTATCTCCACCTGGTTCCACACTCTGCTACATAGTGATAGTATCACAGGTGTTACAGCTCCTGACTGAATATTTCTAGCAGGTTATGGCGCACGCAGGAGATGCGAGCACTAGTGGAATAAATTCTATAAATCAATTAAATATGAGTTCCAGCTTACCAACAATTGATAAGCTTGATGGGAGTTCTGACTACTCCACATGGAAATTTATGATGGAATTATATCTAATCCACGAAGACTTATGGGAGTATACAACTATGACGCCGGCTCCTACCGATACCTTAGGCTGCAAGAGAGACCAAAAGGCTAGGGCAAAGATTTGCCTAATGATTAAGAAACATTGTTTGGTCCATGTTCGAAACATGAAAACAGCAAAGGAGGCTTGGGATGCTCTGAAGGTTGCGTATGAAGACAAAGGACTTAATAATCGATGTAAGCTCCTTTCAAAGTTAGTCAGCCTCAAATTAGAGCAATTTTCCACGGTACGTGAATATGTGACGTCGATTATGATGGTGGCACAACAACTATGTGACATCGGCAAAGAAATTGATGATGAATTACTAGCAGCATTAATGTTGCAAGGCCTACCAGAGAAATTCCAGCCGATGAGATTGGCAATTGAGAACAGCAACATAACGTTAACCACAGATTATGTAAAATCTAAGTTGTTTCAAATGGAAGATGCATACGATGCGTGCACAAACAGAGAACATAGTGCACTCAAGGCAAATGAAGGAACGCAAATAAAGAAAGCTCAAAAAGGAAAGAACCATTCGCGTTCTATAAAGTGCTTTATTTGTGACGGTCCTCATAAAGCAAGAAACTGCTCAAAGAACCCGAAGCACAAGAAGGAAGCTGTGATGACGTCACTAGCTATGTCAACTGCTCAGGATAATGGGTCAGGGGAATGGATTCTGGACTCTGGTGCTTCAAACCATATGACCAATAGACGTGATTGGTTACATGGCTACAAGGCACTTGAGAGAAAGATCAGGATATCTTGTGCGAATGGGGAGGCAGTATATGCAGAAGGAATTGGTATGGTAGTTCATGAGAATGGGAATGGATCAATAAGAGATGTATTGTATGTTCCAAAGTTATCGTCAAATTTGCTTAGTGTAAGCAAAATTGTAAGTAGAAACCTTTCAATACTTTTTGAGAAGTCTGGCTTTAGGATTATGAAAGCTGATGAGTGTAAGGTAACGGGTGTAAGTTCGCATGCTGGCATTGCAGAGAATGGCGTTTATAAAGTACAATATTCTTCGCAGAATGTGGCGTTAGCATCAACTGCTGACTCTGATGAGATGGTGCTGTGGCATAGGCGAATGGGACACCTCGGCGTAAGGAATCTTACATTACTTAAGGATAAGTTGGCACAAGGCGTAAGTTTTCCTAACTCAACTTACAAATTAGAATGCGAAACATGTGTAATGGGAAAGCAAACAAAGCTCCCGTTCAAAAAATCGGGTGCTAGTCGAGCAAAAGAAGTTCTAGAGTTAGTTCACTCAGATGTATGTGGTCCCATGAGTGAGGATTCTTACAGTGGGTACAGATACTTTCTCACATTTATAGATGACTTCACAAGGAAGACGTTTGTTTATTTCTTAAAGTCAAAAGCGGAGGTCTTTGACAAATTCACACATTTCGTGCGCCTTGTAGAACGCCAAACAGGAAAATCGGTAAAGATTTTGCGATCCGATAATGGCACAGAATTCGTCAATAAGAAAATGGACGAATTTTGTTCAACAAAAGGCATTCGTCATCAGTTGACGGTAGAGTACACCCCTGAACAAAATGGAGTTGCAGAGAGGGCCAACCGAACAATCACTGAGAAGGCGAGATCTATGATGATGGAAGCGGGTCTAGGAGTAAAACTGTGGGCAGAAGCAGTAAATACTGCTATTTATCTCAAGAACCGCTCGCCTACAGTAGCGTTGAAAAATAAAACGCCTGAGGAAGCCTGGACGGGAAGAAAGATTAATCTTAGCTTTATTAGAGTTTTTGGGTGCATGGCGTATCTTCACCAACCTGATCAAAAACGCAAAAAATGGGACCCAAAGTCTAAATCGTTGGTTCATGTGGGCTATTGTGAAGAGACAAAGGGCTATCGCTTGTTTGACCCAATTACAAAAGAAGTTTCTAAAGGCAAAGATGTGATATTCTTTGAAAACCAAAAGTATACCATTCAATCATCGGTAGAGCAGGCCACTCCATTGAGAGAAGCTGTTGTAGTATTGGAGAGACATCCATTGAATGTACAAACCGAAAGAGTTCACCAAGAGGAACAAAATCAGAGAGAGCCTGAACCTAGAGAGGTTGTTCCTGAGAGTATTGAAGACAATAGAGATCAGAGTGATCATCTGCCTGTAGAGGCTATGTCTGATAACGGTGATGAAGACGAAGGCTGGGTAACATCTGATGAACATGAAGGTGATATACCAGATAATGAGGAAATTTCGGGTCGTGATGATGAGTCGTTGGGTCGGAGGTATCCAATGAGAATCAGGAAATGTAAAGAGTTTACTGATTATGTAACATATAAAGCTATGTCCACTGTAAAAGAGCCAGTTACTGTTCAGGATGCACTGTGCGGACCTGATAGTAACAAGTGGAAAGCAGCAATTGAGGAGGAGCTACATGCCTTAAATAAGAATGGGACTTGGACGCTTGTAGAACCACCTAAGTCGTGTAACATCGTTGACTCAAAATGGTTATTTAGAGTCAAAGAAGAGGCGGGGGGAAAAACTCGATATAAGGCACGACTAGTGGCGAGAGGCTTCAGTCAACGAAATGGTATTGATTACTTTGATACATTTTCACCAGTTGTAAGGCATAGTTCATTAAGAGCCTTGATAGCTCTAGCAGCAGGTATGGGACTAAACATAGATCAGATGGATGTCAAAACGGCCTTCCTTAACGGAGATTTGAAAGAGACCGTCTATATGAAACAGCCAGAGGGATTTGTTGAGAAGGGTAAAGAGAACTATGTTTGTCATTTACGAAAGTCTCTATACGGTCTCAAGCAAGCACCGAGAGCATGGAACACAAAGCTTCACTCTGAACTAATTAAGCTGAATTTTAAGAGATCAGAGAACGAACCGTGCATCTATACGAGGTCTCAAAATGGAAATATTGTCATTTTAGCAATTTATGTTGACGATATTCTCATATTTTGGAACAACAAAAAGGAGATGCTCAAAGTGAAGAGTGATCTTTGTAAAAGCTTTGAGATGAAAGACTTAGGAAAGGCAGAGCTCATGCTGGGGATTCATATAGAGCAAAATGAATTCGCCATAGAGCTAAATCAGGAAAAGTACATCGAAAAATTGTTGAAGAGTTTTTCAATGGAGAACTGCAAACCTGTAAGTACACCAGCAGTACCAGGACAAAGACTGGAAAAGTCACTAAAGGGAAAGAGGGATACGATACCCTATCGAGAGCTAATAGGATCCCTTATGTATTTAGCGGTTTGCACACGGCCTGACATAGCTCATGTAGTAAACTACCTAAGCCAGTTCAATGAATGCTACGAGGAGCAACATTGGATTGCTGCAAAAAGAGTTCTTAGGTATCTGAAGGGAACCAAAAGCATGGCTTTGAGGTACACAAAATACAGTAATAGAAAAAAAATTACTGTAAAAGCATATGCTGACGCTGATTTCGCCGGAGACTGTGACAGACGGTCATATTCAGGATGTGTATTTCTAATTCAAGGAGGAGCAGTATCCTGGCAGAGTACAAAGCAGCGTACAGTGGCTTTAAGTACTGCAGAAGCTGAGTATGTCTCCTTGTCTGAAGCGACTAAGGAAGCAGTTTTCCTTAGAAGATTTATAAGTGAGATGACAGGTCTAAAATTTGAGTCAGCAACAACATTGTTGTCCGATAGTCAGTCAGCTATTGCTATTGCCAACAACCCGGTACACCATCAACGTACAAAACATGTGGATGTACGTTATCATTTTGTGCGTGAAGCAGTTGAGGCAGATATTATAAATTTAAAATATTGCGAAACAGAGAAGATGGTTGCAGATGCCTTGACAAAGCCTCTGCCCAGAGGGAAATTTGAGTGGTGTGTGAGAGAAATGGGTTTGTGTGGAATGAGTGCTATGAATGAATGAGTTTGGATAGTAGTAGTTATCCTTATCTTTCTTTCATGTGTTTTGTTTGCCATGCTTATGAGATTAAGGAGGAGTGTTGAAGCAAAGAGGTGTGCTTTATGTAATCTCTTTGCATGTCAATCTCTATGGTTGAGATTTAAACGAAGAAATTCAAGTGACACTGTCTTGTACATTGGAATGTTGTTAATGTCAGAGAAAACTATATTTTAGAGAAAATATGTTTATTTAATCTTTATAGAATTACCTGTGTCCATAGTTAAACATAACATAAATATACCTATTTACTAATATGTTTTAACTACGTGTTTTATCTCCACCTGGTTCCACACTCTGCTACATAGTGATAGTATCACAGGTGTTACAGCTCCTGACTGAATATTTCTAGCAATTTTTTACCGTATTTAATTCTTCACACATAGTCTGCAATAAAATACATTTGATTCGCTGTTGCACATTATTGTCTGCTTGAGGCCTGAGGACTTAAATAAGAAGAAGAGAACCTTTTACAGGAACTTTATCACATCAATTTGCGGAATTTGTAACCTTTTAATTCTCGAAGGTCAGAATTACCACTATTTCTAAGAAGAAACATCAAAATACTCTAAACAGTTTCTATATTTGAAAAAAGTGTGTAGAAAGAAAACTACAAAATAGTTTCTTAGAGCCCTGTAATAGGTTGTTGTCCTTAATTTGAATATTGCTAGCAAACAATATTGGAGGGTCATTATATGATTAGTTGTGATTGACTGGAATGCCTGGCATCTTCTTTAATAGGACCAATTATGCTTTGTAGTTAGGCCAATTTTCAATCTCTTAATGGATAGGTATGTAAATAAATAATGTTAAGGTTTTTGTGCCCCTGAAATCTACAGCCTTTACTTAAATTTGCTTATAATAAATTCGGGTATGAATATATTTTATTTTGTCACTTATATCCTGTTTCTTACATTCATCCATCATAAATATACCTAATTACATCTAACTGTAAAAATTAGTTCTCTCAATTTCTGTGCCCTTTTGCATACATTTCAAAGTCTTTAATTTTTATTAACTGATTGAATAGACATAATGAAAATGTTTTTGAGTAATTAAAAGGGTTAGGTATAATGTACATAATGTAAATGTTTGCACATTATTTCCTACATGTGTTCTTTATAAAATATGACAGGCCAAAATAAGTTATTTTAACAGGTTTTGTAGAGATATACTTTTCGAAACTACAAACTCGCTTAAAATGATGATGCATGTAATAATAAGTAAAAACAAAAATTTTATTTAATGTTTTTAATAATAAGTTTTTGTGCAGACATTTGCAAAAGGGTTTGTTAAAGCAATGTTTTATTTGTTTTAGATGAAGAATTTGCATCAGAAGTAGTTGACCTGCGCATGAAAGCAGCTGATTTTGATTTAATCAAAGTCATAGGCCGTGGTGCATTTGGTGAAGTACAACTAGTCAGGCATAAATCCACTCACCTAGTATACGCCATGAAGCTCCTCAGTAAAGTGGAGATGATCAAGAGGTCAGATTCTACATTTTTTTGGGAAGAAAGGCACATTATGGCTCATGCAAACTCTGAATGGATATTAAAGTTGCACTTTGCTTTCCAAGACCATAAATATCTCTACATGGTGATGGACTACATGCCTGGTGGTGATCTTGTTAGTCTAATGTCCAACTATGATATACCAGAGAAGTGGGCTAAGTTCTACACTATGGAAATTGTGTTAGCACTAGATGTTATACATGGCATGGGCTTTGTGCATAGAGATGTGAAACCAGATAATATGTTAATTGACAAGTATGGCCATTTGAAACTAGCTGACTTTGGCACTTGTATGCGTATGGGACCAGATGGGCTTGTGCGTGCCAGCAATGCTGTGGGGACACCAGATTATATCTCTCCTGAAGTTTTACAGTCACAGAATGGTGAAGGGGTCTATGGACGGGAGTGTGATTGGTGGGCTGTGGGGATATTTTTATATGAAATGTTAATAGGAGATCCACCTTTCTATGCTGACAGTTTAGTAGGGACATATGGGAAAATTATGGATCACAGAAACTCCCTACAGTTTCCTGATGATGTAGAAATTTCAAAGGAAGCTAAATCACTTATACGAGGTTTGTTAACTGATAGAGTAAAAAGATTGGGAAAGAACAGTGTAGATGAGATCAAGCAACATGCATTTTTTATTAACGACCAATGGAGTTTTGATAATCTTAGGGATTCTGTACCTCCAGTTGTTCCTGAATTATCTAGTGATGATGATACCAGAAATTTTGATGATATTGAGAAATCAGATGCTTTGGATGAATCATTTCCTGTGCCTAAAGCATTTATGGGAAATCATTTACCATTTGTAGGTTTTACATACAATGGTGACTATCAATTATGTGGAGGCAAAGGCAAGCAAGTGGATGTTGTTGATACAATCTCCAATAATCATTTTAATAATGTTGGATCTGAATCTATATTGCAGCTAGAAAAACTCCTTGAAAGGGAAAGAGATATTAGACGTAAGTTGGAAGATAGGCAAGAACACCTTTGTGCTCAAGTGGAAGAATTAGCTGATAGGGAATCTAGAAATAAAAAAATAATTACTGAAACTGATAAAGAACTGGCTTTGTTAAGACATAATATAAAAGAATTGCAAAGAAAAACAGAGGTGGAAGCTGAATCAAAGAAAAAAGCTGAAGCCAACTACCACGAAGCCAAGCGGCGGCTCGAGGAGGAGCAAAGTAAAAGGGCCAAGGAATTTAGCAATTTACAAAGTTACAATGATAAAATCAATGCTCTCGAGAAGCAGTTGACAGAAGTGCGTGAAAAATTAAAACAGGAATCTGACGCGGCAGCAAAGTCGAGAAAACAAGCTGCTGAGCAATCAGCAGCGCAGGCCGCCGCCGCTGCGCTGAGCGATGGGACGGTCGCGAACTTGCGAGCACAACGAGATATCCTCGAACGAGAGCGTAGTGCCTTGTCTTATGAGTTGGAAGCGGCCAAAGTGGCTAAACAACGCGCGCTGGCTCAGTCTGCTGATGCCGTGAGCAGGTGGAACGCTGCCCAAGCTGAGCTGGAGCGTGCGTCGACCAAGTTGACGCAAACATTGGCGGACAATCAGCAGCTGTCTGAGCGCTTGTCTTCACTAGAAAAGGAGTATGCCTCGTTGGCTCACGAGCTGCGGGCCGCCCAGCACATGTACCAGCAGGAGGTCCGCGCCCATCAGGACACGCAGCGTTCGCAGATGCTCTCCAAGCAAGAAGCAAACCTGGAAATTGTGAAAGGTAAGCTTTTGTGTACTGTCTCCGTTTCTGTGCCCCCATGAATTAGCCTTCATGCTATTATCCTTTCGTATCGATCGAGCTATGTTGTTAACCTACCCTGATATAACTATTATACATACAATTCACTTTTTGCATGCCTCAGGAGCATTGGAAATAATATTTAAAGGTATTGTTGAGTTTGCTAATATAATTCCTAGTATTTAGTGGAATGCTAGATTATGGTTACTTTTATTGTTCCCCTTATTTGTAGTTTGTCAGAATGTGATATGATTTTTTTATTATTATTGATATGATATAATTTATTATGTTTGAAATTTCAATACTTTATTCTAATTGGGTGTGTTTAGCTGAATATGATTTGCATTGTTATTGATTGCAAGTTAGGTTTAGGTGATTTTGTGTGATGCCATTTTTCTTGTGCTGCCTATAATAAATCTAAACACATCCATTCCGACAAGATTTTTTGGCATGAAAGTTTGGTGTCAGGTGATGTTTGTTCCCCGCCAGCGCTGCAAAGCAAGTTGAATGAGGAGAAGACGGCGCGCCAGCGCTCGGAGTCGCAATGCCAGGAGAAGGACCGCCAGATGTCGATGCTGAGTGTCGACTACCGCCAGATGCAGCAGCGGCTCCAGAAGCTGGAGGGAGAGCACCGCCAGGAGAGCGAGAAGGTACGTCCGTTTACTAAATCATTAATTGGCATTAAATATAGTTTTTGCTGCAATGCTACAAAATTGAATTAGGTAGTCTTTTGTTTTTATTATACTTTGCCGTCACTGTTCTTGAACCCGACCATGAAAATGAAATAATATAATTGCCCCTTGTGTTTTAAGGGTAATGGTTCTCCTACTTCCTTGTAATTTTAATGTGAGTTTGTGAGGATGTTTGTTACTCAATCACGCAAATATACTCGAAGGATTTCGATGAAATTTGGTATACGGGTAGAAAAATAGCGGGAATAGCACATAGGGTACTTTTTATCCCGAAATTCCGACGGAAGCGAAGCCCCGGGGCGCGGCTAGTCCTAACTAATATTATAAATGCGAAAGTGAGTTTGTTGTAGCGTGAAGAGGTAACTAACAAATAAACAATTATTTGTTAGTTACCTCTTCACGCTTTAACTACTCAACCAATCTTCCTGAAACGCATACACATAGAAGTACTGAAACGGAAATAGCGTATCTTTCACCCCTGGAAAAAAACCACTGTTCCCGTGGGAAATTCACGCTGGCAAAGCCTAAGCAAAAGCTCTCTCTCTCTCTCTCTCAGCCGAAAGACGTCCACTGCTGGACAAAGGCCTCCCCCAAAGATTTCCACAACGACCGGTCCTACGCTGCCTGCATCCATGCGCGTCCCGCGACCCTCACCAGGTCGTCGGTCCACCGGGTGGGAGGCCTGCCAACACTACAAAAGCAAAGCTAGTTGGTTATAAATGAATAACGTGTTGCCAGGTGATTGGGCTCGCAGCGGCGCTAGAACAAGAGCGCGCGGCGCGGCTGCAGGCCAGCGGGGAGGCGGCGGCGGCGGAGGCGGCGGCGCGCGCGGCGTCCGCGGCGTGCGATGCGCGCGCGCGCGAGCTGCACGACGCGCGCGCCGCGCTGCACGAGCTCGAGGAGAAGCTGGCCGCCGCCGGCGCCGAGCGGGACATGCACTATGCAAGGGTGAGTTTACACATAAGCACAGAATTAATATTAGTACTACGTACAGAAAGGAAACTCCCTGCCCCTCCCGCAATATGGCACCCCCCGCTCCTTCCGCACTTCTCCCCCGTTCTTGTGTAACTGTGGGACGTTTGACTATGAAAACGCACACATTGACGTGTTACTGACGTGTTCACGGATATACAGTTTCATTTGTAGTAGTAGTAGGCATATTTGACGCGCCGTTTCTATGAAGCGCCCGCCCTGTGACATAAGATTAGACCACAGATTTAGATTAGGCTAGATACCGCATAATGATTTTGATACGGATAGTCACGCGTCTTGTTAGCCGGATCTACCGACTAGGTTCGACTTCATACAGAAGTCATTTTCAAGGCGAGTAAGGACCGTCTTTCCGACGTGACAGACGGCTCAGTACGACGTGACTGACAGAGAGACGCGTGAGTATCCGTATCAAAATCATTATGACTATTTCTCAAGTTAGTTTTAGATACTGCATGTTTGTTCGATAGTATGAAAACCGAGCGTGCCATTATTTTCTACCTACGATTACGTCACGCCAGTTATTTTAGTGATGGGCGCAACATAAACGCGAATGAAGGCTAACTGAAGTAGCACGCGTGATGTTTGTCCATTGGACAAAGGCCGGACACGCTTGGACATATTGCTTTAGATACCGCATGTTTCTTCGATAGTATGAAAACCGAAGGGCCATTATTTTCTACCTGCGATAACGTCACGCCAGTTATTTTAGTGATGGGCGCAACATAAACGCGAATAATAGCTAACTGAGTAGCACGCGTGATGTTTGTCCATGATCATACGCCGGGCACGCTTGGACATACTTCTTGCGGCATCTAGAGTATATCAAAATCTGTGGATTAGACACGACACTCGAAATTATTAAAAAAATATAAGGCGCTGTACGAAAAGAAAAGGCGCAAACGAGTAAGCGTCGTGTCTGCGCCCTGTCTTTTTTATATGTTTTTCGTCGCGACGCTTCTAATATACATTTTGTATGAAAGGGACGCGGAAGAGGCAATGTCCGCGCCACGTCTGCGTCATATGTCTTTGTACATGAACATGAACCCTGAAAACATAACACTTCATTTTTGATCAGTCATGTAATTGTATGAAACATATGCATTCTAATAACGTATACGCGCGCAGTCATAGGTTCGTACAGGTGCATGCTTATATTAGTGAGATTGACACACAAGCACACTCGTCTCACCCATTCAGCCATTTATTGTAAGGTAAATGTCAAAATATACTGTTTACCCCTTAGGATAGTGCTGCCTACTGGCAAATACATCGCAGTAATATTCCCTATTGTCCAATTTTTGAATGGGAATATTTACCGATGAACGCAATTTTAGATCGGGATTGGGTCATAGAAGTAAGTTTTACGCCATCTTATCAAATCGATGTGATAAAAATTAATTTTACTAGAATTTTGACGCTAGCATACGCTATATTTTATTCGCTTTCATTTTCCTTTTAGTTCAATTATATTTTCGTAATGAAATTGTAACTAGGTCATGACACCTCATTTGGTTGTAAAAATTGTAGTCCCAAGAGATTCTTGACTCACTCGTTTAATTAATATTGACACAGTATGAAATAACATGCTTTAGGCGGACAATTGAATTATAAAATAAATAAAATCTTCAAACCAGGGGTGTCACAGACCCCTGGTCCATAGGCTGCGGTGTCCGCTTTCCATCAAGTGGATGCCTGTTTGCCTATTTAGTTAGTTCTTTATCCTAATCTTAATTAAAATGCGAAAGTGAGTTTGTTTATATACTTATTTATTTATTTGTTTGTTTGTTACCTCTTCACGCTTTATCTACTGAACCAATCTTTCTGAATTTCCCATACACATAGCTAGAAGTAAGGAGAAGGACATATCATCCCGTGAACAACATTGGGCCCGTGGGAAATTCACGCGGGCGAAGCCGCGGGAAAAAGCTAGTGTAATCTATAAAAAAAAAAAAACAAAATTGGATGAGTTATGAATGTAGCCAATACATGGTTATAAAATCGATCTAGTCTTTGCGTTTGATAACTACTATGAACAATTAATTTATTCAATTTAAGCTCTTTGCTTTTATGAGTCTTTTATTAGAATGCTTGATGATTGAGGATGTTTTATCAGTTGTGTGTTGTATGATATAGCAATTATGAATCTACAATAAGACAAAGAGATTTTCACAAGGGTGACTTTACTGAAACATAGCACGTATTCAAATAAAACATACTCAGCGCAACGGTATTCATATATTGGGTAATGAAAATTTACCTAAGATAAAGTACGAGTATAATACTGCTGTATTATACTAGATCTATGAAATTTACAGAGACCTTAGAGCATTTAAAAAGCAGAGACGTTATTTTCGCTATTATGCGTCATTTCATTTCTGTACATTTAAAATGTCAAATACTTACCTAATTAATTCATAAATAAAATTGTGTGTTTCGGAAACAGTGTGGTCTTTTTCTTTATATCTTTGCACTAAAAAGACAAAAGAATTACTAGCTTTTAGCCAGATCACAGCTTTAGAAACGGGGGTGAAGTTCTGAAGATAAAACAAGATACAGAATCACGTCTTTATCCTTACGGGGTAGACAGAACCACGAGTCGCGAGACCACAGTAGACAGAACCAAGAGTCGCGAGACCACACTTAGCTGTTATATGTTAAATCATTTCTTTATAAAATTCTACAATGTTAAGGTCACACGTTGATCAGTTAGTTTCTTCATATATAATTCAAAAAATGTTGCTATGTCTATTTATATGAAATGATGACGTTATATTTTGACGGTCAAGTCAGCTGTCGATATTTTCTGTGGCCGAGTTCATTGTCATCGTAACGTCTTGATGATCTGACGTCGTTCCAAGTAATACAAGTTACGTCAGCGGAACTGACCACAAACAAAGTTTATTATTATAATTCAAATTTACATACATCTTTCAATATGTACTTCGAATGCAAAACATGAATGTTCGTTTTATAGGCCTAGTGAAATTTGTTAGATATATGCTAAATTTTGTTGGCTCAATGCGTTGGGCTGGGCGATTATGACTCACATACTTGGTTTGAATTTTTTACACGCTTGTTGATTTACGTTACGCTGCTTGATGATTTTGGCATTATTTTGACTGGAATTACCAAGTTCAAGGGGGAAGATTTGTAAGGCCAAGGCTCAAACTAAATAAAATAAAAAACTAAATAAAACTCAATATAAAAATTGGCAATCGCGTATTAAATAGCCTGTGTGAATTAAAACATATTTCAACGTGAATACCTATTTAATATAAGCTTTTCCTAGGCTTCGCCCGCATGTATTTCCCACGGGAACAGTGCTTTTTTTCCGGGATGAAAGGTACCCTATGTGCTTCTCGGTATTTATAACTATGTGTATGCGAAATTTCAGGAAGATTGGTTCAGAAGATGAAGCGTGAAGAGGTAACAAACAAACAAAGAAGTAAATAAACAAACTCACTTTCGCATTTATAATATTACTTAGGAAGTTAGGATTGACGGACGTCTCCACAATGATAAGGTATTATTCAATCCGGCTGAGTTTAATAAGTAGACTTGTAAGTTTGTCGTGGTTTTTCGCAAGTTAGTATCTCATCACGCCGAAATAGTGTCCTACGATTACGACACAGTGAGTCATTGTCGTGAACAAACATACATACATGCACAGCTTTTGCCTTTTAACGCGTTGCATGTGTGCGTCGCGAAATAAATAAACAAGTGATCTTTTCGACGCGGTTTTTCTAACTTCTTACTCACTATTGGCTAAGTTATTAAAATTTTATTCATAAGCCTTCCCGGAAATTTTACCAATATTGTCTCCACTGTCATATAAGTAGAGTTAATGAATTGTAGAATGAAGATAGGTACCTGCGTCTGCGACATCTATGTTAATTACAAACCCGTCATGTATAATTACAATTTATTAGATATCGTTGTGATATTCTCAGACGTCCTTTGGTATATTGTTACGGCAATCACATTAAAACTGTTAAATTAATTTGAACTCCTATATTATTATATCACGGAGACGTCTCTGTTGCTAATAGAGTTATTGTAAATTGTATTTAGAAAGTGCGTGCATTTAGGTGTATTTTGCAATACGGTATTGTTCGATCATATTCCCTAACTAGGCTTCGTACAAAACTGAATAATCAGGACAGTTTATCTTTACGGACATGATAATTTACGCGTTATGGGCATGAAATAGGACGAATATTTCCTAATAAACTGTTGTATAATTTAATGAACTAATTAATATAAGACAACGCCTATATTAGTGTAGGTGCTATTCATAAATCGGTACAACATTATGTTATTTATCTTATAATCTAAGCTTTAGAAGCTAGTTCGGTAGTAAATTCTTGTTTGGATAAGGTACGGAATAAAAGCCAGCAAACAAGAATGGTTATAAGTTTACCGCGGTTTACAGCATCTAAAGATAATGACGTGGCGTTGACTTAGCACACTTTCATAATATATGAGTAGAGTATATGACTCATACGCTGTAATCCTTATAACAAAAACCCTGATACTGCAAGGATTTTTAAGTTAGATTGGTTTTAGAACGCACACATCTATTTTTCTATCTAGTTCACAAAACATATCTATCTCATCCAAATAGTACAGTCATGAGCAAATAACATGTAACATTGTCACACTCTCTTTCCATGTTATTTTGTTTACATGTTATTCCTCGTGTCTGTACTTATCTCGTTAGATATTTATAATGTAAGATCTCGATGAATGTAAGTAATAACGTAAATTGGTAAACAAACTACTAAAATTGGTCTAATCGGGTTGTTCAGTGAATTGTTAGGCACCTTGTAGGTACCCTATGCCTTTGCGTATGCAGAAATAACATGCTTATGCACATTGGTACAGCATGAATAGGTATCCATTGTTAACCTTGATATTTATGACACGAACTTCGAGATGGCTTCTCCTGATTATGACTTAGTAAGGCGTCCGCATACAGTTATTCGTGCTTTAGTTTATTCTCCTTTCACCCCACGTGCAGCTGTTTTCATTTAAATATTCAATCAGAAATATTGTAGAGAATGATTTCGTAACGTTGCATGATGTAGTTCTATAACTCACGTGAAACGTTGGCTTAATTAGTAGTTACAGTTCAGAGGTTAATGGCAACAATCGTACTAATATTATAAATGCGAAAGTTTGGATGTGAGTTTGTGAGGATGTTTGGTACTGAATAATGTAAAATCCACTGGACGGATTTCGATCACATTTGGTATGCGGGTAGAAAAATACCGGGAATAGCACATAGGGTACTTTTATCCCGAATTTCCCGTGAGTGCGGAGCCCAAAGGCGCGGCTAGTAATATTATAAAGATGTAAATTGATGTAATGTTTGGTTCTCCAGGGAGTAATCTTCGAAATCACTCAACTGATTTCAAAAAATCTTTCACCATTTACAATGAAATGTTTATTCTGAGTGAGATTGTCTCCGACATCGTCCCTCGGCCTAAGTCTCACATGAGAGTGGTTTTGATTTACTAAACACATGTGTACGAATGAAGTCTTAAATTATAATGGGAAAATCAAATAATAAAGTACTTAGAAAATTTAAGAAATGACTTGATTTTTGCCGAGACACGTTACCGCTATCCTTTACGTGAGATTGAATGAGATTCGTCTCGACGACCCCATAAACGCTTCACGAGTAAAAAAAATATTAATTTGTCCATGCAAAGGGCAGATATTTTCAAGTAGAGAAACAACCGTAATGTTATGTAGCTGACAATAAAATGGAGATTGCTTAACAGATCATTTCGCGGGAAGTCCACGGCTAGTATTCGGAGTTTGATATCTTTTCTAGGAACGTTGCGAATGCTAAGTGAGACCCTGCTTTTGTGAAATTATTATGCCCATTACATCTATTCACATTTAGAGGTAATGAAATGCAAAACTTTAGCGAGTTATTTGTGTCGTGGTTATTTTTTGAAATAAATAAACTTTTATTATACAAGTAAATATCGATTAAAATATGGATGTAATAAAAAGGTACACAGTAATAATTCGAGTCTTAACAGATGTTATTTTCACAACTAAAAAGCTAGTGGAAGTTAAAGTTTGGCTAAAGTATATGTTTACATAACTTCGAATACGTACTTTTTTTTCTTTATATTATTTTATTCGCGTCGTCGTCGCCCGCAAGATTTGCCAACTCGTGTATAGAGCATACCATACATTAAAATATATTACATATATGACAATTATCGCGACTGTATGAATTCATTTAATACGAATGCTGAGCAAACAATGTTGACATTGGAGGCTGGCCTATAAAACATTTGCGTTACTGCACTTTGATATGCTAGTGTGTCGCACTATTTCCTGCTCATCTTCGGCCAATATGATTACTACTTGTTAATGATCTCGCTTGGCTTTATTATGATAATATTATTGCACTATTAAAGAATGACTTACCGCTCGCTGTTACTTGAGCAATGGTAGCTCTATAATTTAGCAGTCTTATGTTTGATTCAATTAAATACTATTTTTGATTGGTAGATTAAAATGTTTTGTTCTGTGTTGTTTCGAGTTTAGTTAGCAAACTATAAGCGGTAACCTGGTGGAGGTTACCAGCAATAAAGATATTTTTTTCCCATACTTCGAAAATGTGCCTAAATACGCCTTAATAAATATGCCTACGGTGACAAAATAAGTCTCTTGAAAAAATCACGTTGCACCCTGCTGGTTTAAACTATTATTAATTATTTTCACCCGTGCGTGAAGTAGCGTTCAACAAATATTTACATTAATATACGCCAAAATTACAATTCCATTACAAATTTAAAATATTGTCAACAGAGTGAAGAGCTCCGCAAGCAGTTCGAGAACGAGCAACACTTCTGCATGATCTACCGCAGCCAAGTGAACGAGCTGCAACGGCAGGTGGACGAGAACTCGCGCTCCACCCGCGACCTCGAGCAGGAGCGCTCCGGCCTCATGCATCAGCTGCAGCTGGCCATCGCCAGGGCTGACTCCGAGGCTATCGCCAGGTAACACTTGGCAGCACTTGTGTCTGATCTACCGCAGCCAAGTGAACGAGCTGCAGCGGAAGGTGGACGAGAACTCGCGCTCCACCCGCGACCTCGAGCAGGAGCGCTCCGGCCTCATGCATCAGCTGCAGCTGGCCATCGCCAGGGCTGACTCCGAGGCTATCGCCAGGTAACACTTGGCAGCACTTGTGTCTGATCTACCGCAGCCAAGTGAACGAGCTGCAGCGGAAGGTGGACGAGAACTCGCGCTCCACCCGCGACCTCGAGCAGGAGCGCTCCGGCCTCATGCATCAGCTGCAGCTGGCCATCGCCAGGGCTGACTCCGAGGCTATCGCCAGGTAACACTTGGCAGCACTTGTGTCTGATCTACCGCAGCCAAGTGAACGAGCTGCAGCGGAAGGTGGACGAGAACTCGCGCTCCACCCGCGACCTCGAGCAGGAGCGCTCCGGCCTCATGCATCAGCTGCAGCTGGCCATCGCCAGGGCTGACTCCGAGGCTATCGCCAGGTAACACATGGCAGCACTCGTGTCTGATCTACCGCAGCCAAGTGAACGAGCTGCAGCGGCAGGTGGACGAGAACTCGCGCTCCACCCGCGACCTCGAGCAGGAGCGCTCCGGCCTCATGCATCAGCTGCAGCTGGCCATCGCCAGGGCTGACTCCGAGGCTATCGCCAGGTAACACATGGCAGCACTCGTGTCTGATCTATCGCAGCCAGTGAACGAGCTGCAGCGGCAGGTGGACGAGAACTCGCGCTCCACCCGCGACCTCGTGTCCCGGTATGAAGGGGTCACATACTCCTTTGTACCGGGATCGGAGCCCTTTATCGCAAATTTTGGCACGTGTCAAATGTTATTTTCGTAGAAGGCCGGCAACACTCTTGTGATACCCCTTGGTGTTGCAGTTGTCCATGGGCAGCGGTGATAGCTTACCATCAGGTGACCCGCTTGTTCGTGTTGCAGTTGTCCTTGGGTAGCGGTGATCGCTCACCATCACGTGACGCACTTGCTCGTTCGCCGCCCTATGTTATATAAAAAAAACCAGCCAAGTGCGTATCGGACCACGCATAAAGTTCCGTAGTCATTTTTGGCACCGCGCTGTTTTGCATTTTTTGCAAGTTTTCTTTTTCTTGCAAAAAAGTATATATTTTTATTTTATTTATAATTTCAAAACTATTCATCACAGGATACCCGAAACAATTTTAAATAAGAGTTTCCACGCCTGTTTCTTTACGTGAGTGATTTGAAGTTTATAGGTCCAAGACTTTAGAAATTACAGGGGGGGGGGGACACCAGACTTTAGAAATTACAGGGGGGGGGGACACCGTGTAAACGACTTTGGCGGGCTATATCTCGCAAATGGTAAAGCTGATAAAAAAGTGTTGTATGGAAACCCTACCTTATTTTCATAGTCCTTTTCAACGATACCCCACACAAGGGGGTGCACTCAAAAAAATAATTCACCCCCCCTTTACACGTATGTATGGGGAGGTACCCTTAAAAAGGGGTAATTTTAATTTTTTGTATTTTTAAAAATGAGATCTATATGTAAAGTATCCTCGAACCAAGTTACATGCAAATCAGTCCATAAACGTAGAAGATATTCTGCTGTGACAGATTAGGACGGACGGACAGACGGACTGAATAAGGGTTCCTTGTCGGACTATGGAACCCTAAAAAGTAATGATACGACAAACCATGGCTAACGGCGGTTTTATCTTGCAGGTCGATAGCGGAAGAGACAGTGGGAGAGCTGGAGAAAGAGAAGACGATGAAGGAACTGGAGATGCGGGACGCGATGGCGCAGCACCGCAGCGAGCTGGCGGCGCGCGACGCCGTGGTCCAGGGTTTGAGGGACCGCGACCACGAGAACCGGGCCACCATTGATCTGCAGAGGAAGGTAGGTCTGAGATAGCGAATAGAATAGAATGATTTATTGGCAGCAACATGGTAAATTGTTACATGATGTACATGATCAAAAGTAAAGTCCAGCACGTTGCACCATCACTGGCATGCAAAAATTAACTATACAATTTAAAAATTTAAAAATCAAATGTAAGATATAAATAGCGGAAATAATAATAGCGGAAGAGACAGTGGAGAGCATAGACATATAATAATAGTAAGCAGACTGAACATGTCATTTGAAATTGCATGGCAAAAACACACACTAAGATTATTATTCACACAACGACAGAATACAGGGTCGAATCTAAGATAATTAATTATATTCGGTACAGTGTAGCAAAACCAAAAATTTTGAGACGCTGAATCTTAAGCCGTGCGCGGTATGCGGACGGATCTGCATCAGCTTTTTACAATGGGAAATTCTATCCCTTTTGGGAAAAAATACTAGTCATTAAATAAATAAAATTTTATTTTTAAAATTTTTATTTTATTTAAAATCACGTGCAATGAAACATTGCAATGATGTTGATGGTTGCTGGCGTCCATTCACTGTCCTGGTACTCGTAGTACGTAAGAGAAATACTCCCCATAACAGTTCTCTTGAGGTATTATTTTCTGGCATATTTTCCTTGTCCTGAAATAAAATTCACTGTCAGTATTTTTATTAAATGTGCATTTTAATCTTCAAGAAAGAATTCCTGAGATTTTTATAGAATAGGTACTAAATTCGTATATTTGCCTTGATTCGGCCCAGCCATAGTAAACAAAACTGGATCTGTCAAATGATCTATGCTATTTACGAAATTATTAAATTACTTGTAGTATTTCTTATGAAATGGTTATAATTAATACACTACTTTATAAAATAAATAATGATATTGCTGATAAATAGCATTCAAAAGTCTAATAATGGTTATTGTTTCAAAAATAACACGAAATTGTATATTATCATTGGGCACGTCAAAAAAACATGTATTGCTTACCGAAGGAACGATATTCCACGAATATTTTTTTATGAAACACTTCCACACATTGTACACGTTGCATTTTATCATTTCTATTGAGTTTAAAAGCACAAAACAGTAAAAAATATTTTTTAATATTTATGTCAACTGTGACAACACAACAAATATGACAGTTAAGGATCATTTCGCATGAAAAATCCGGCTTGGATGATAAATCTTTCAGTGTAGTGGTTCGTGTTGCATTACATTGCAATGCTAAGGAAGGAAAGGGACAGAGTTATGTGACAGTCCTTATCATGAACAGGATGCAAATATTGTCAAATATCATCAGTGTGTATGTGAAATTTGTGTTCCTTCTGCTTATATTAAAAAAAAATTTACTTCTGTGGTGGAGAGCTAGAGAAAAAGAAGGTTTAAGTTTAAGAGAGAGATGAAAAAATTGCTTCTTTATAAAAATGTTGTCTCTTGAACCGCCCCGTCAGGACTTGTAGATAAATGATCTAGTCTGGAACACTTTGTCAAGTTAAAAAAAATATTACTTACTCCGCTGGCTCAGTGACCCCAAAGTGGATCTTGGCCTCCGATACGAGAGAACGCCATAGACTCCTATTCTTCGCGGTGGGTTGCCAGAAAAATATTACTTTTTTAAATTCGTTTAAATCGTTACGCATTTCAAACTATTGTGAGAATTTATTAGCTTTAAAATGTGGAGAAAATATTGTGGTGCTCATGCATAAAAAGATGACATATGACGTTCTACAAAGTAGTACTACATCTTGAATATTTAAAAAGTTATAAAGGAGATACTGAAATGAAACTTATTGCGGAAATGCCACATAGAAATTAGGAAGGAGAGTGTCTATTTTATTAATAGAAATTATTTAGAATATGCCACGACGGTAGTGTAATAATATTGTCAACAGATGTAGAATAGAGCGTTCTATTTTGGTAATTTTACCGGCGCTTGCGCAGCGTGGGCTCGCCGGTGGGTGTGAATTATGGGATCGCACGCGCTTCTCTTTGATCTCGATGATCTATATTGATCCGGTCGGTTGATTGGCGCATTGAATCATTGATGACTATGATTTTAATCAAGATCCTACTTCCGATTCATAGCATAACAAACAAGGTAATTAAGGAAACTAGGGTTCAAAGTAAATTGAGTACTGATTTATTCAATTAAGCCGGATGAGATGATAAAAAAAATTGACTTAAAAATCTGCTTTGTAGTAATATTAGCATCAATTGAAACATTTTTGTAGACACAAATTTTAAAATTATTCAATAAATCTATATATATTTGCATTAAATCACGCTATATCGTCTTCAATTTTAGTCATTTGGTAATGTTATGGTTGGTTCTCGTATTAAAAAAAAAATCATTTGGCAAAAAAAAGTTTTACCTAAATATGTACTTTTTAGTATACATCCCCGCAAAAAAGTTTAATCAAAATGTGTACTTTCGGTTTACATGTCTTAGTCTAAACTGTAAGCGATAAAGTTGTGAAATAATAGGGGACCGGACAACTTTTTTTTTTGATGCTTCTTTGAAATATCTCACAATAATAGAATCATCCGTAAAAGAATCACATCAATAACCAAAGTATTTCCCAAGATATAGCAAAAAACAATTCACATTTTCAAGCGATGTTTGGACGATACCAAAACGCTCCTAACTAAACGTGCATTCATAATATGACGTCACGCGTAGAAAATGGACTTTCCCAAAAAGTTTGAACTCTAATAAATTAGCTCAGGAGAATAAACTCGTGCTGAAAAGTCGCAAAATGTGTTTAATTATATGTATTCTATCATAAAATTACACATTTTTAACAATTCTCATACCTTGTCCGGTCCGCTATTGTTTATAATATATTATTTTGCCATTTCGAGGGGAGTGGTGCAAGAATGGCCACTTTAAAATTTCATTAATTTCAAGCGCTTTTGTGCGAGTCATTGTTACTTGAAATAAAAATTAATTCATTGTATAATCCCCAGGAGGTGGACGAACTGCGTCGCAACGGAACCGCTCTGGCCGAACGTGTGGCAACCCTGCAGCGGCTGCAGGAGGAGGTGGACCGGCTGAACAAGAAGCTCAACTCTGAGAACATGCTCAAGCAGCAGGCCGTCAACAAGCTGGCCGAGATCATGAACAGGTAATATTTTGTGATTATTAGATTATCGGAGCCGATTATATGCGATTTGATATAGAATTTTTCAATCAAAAATCTAGTTAAAAAAAACTGTTATTTACATATTTTTTGTTTATAATTCAGGAAAGACATGAACCCGTCCAACGCGAAGACGAAGAGCAAGATGTCGGTCCGCAAAGACAAGGACTACCGCAAGCTGCAGCAGGAGCTGACCCGCGAGAAGGAGAAGTTCGACCAGCTGGTGGCCAAGCTGCAGCGAGACCTGCAGGACACGCAGCAGCAGGTGGTCGAGGAACAGCAGACGAGGACGAGGCTGGCCATGGAGGTAAGCAAGATGTCGGTGTGCTAGCACAAGCACTACCGCAAGTTGCAGAAGAAGAAGTTCGACCAGCTGGTGGCCAAGCTGCAGCGAGACCTGCAGGACACGCAGCAGCAGGTGGTCGAGGAACAGCAGACGAGGACGAGGCTGGCCATGGAGGTAAGCAAGATGTCGGTCCGCTAGCACAAGCACTACCGCAAGTTGCAGAAGAAGAAGTTCGACCAGCTGGTGGCCAAGCTGCAGCGAGACCTGCAGGACACGCAGCAGCAGGTGGTCGAGGAACAGCAGACGAGGACGAGGCTGGCCATGGAGGTAAGCAAGATGTCGGTCCGCTAGCACAAGCACTACCGCAAGTTGCAGAAGAAGTTCGACCAGCTGGTGGCCAAGCTGCAGCGAGACTTGCAGGACACGCAGCAGCAGGTGGTCGAGGAACAGCAGACGAGGACGAGGCTGGCCATGGAGGTAAGCAAGATGTCGGTCCGCTAGCACAAGCACTACCGCAAGTTGCAGAAGAAGAAGTTCGACCAGCTGGTGGCCAAGCTGCAGCGAGACCTTGCAGGACACGCAGCAGCAGGTGGTCGAGGAACAGCAGACGAGGACGAGGCTGGCCATGGAGGTAAGCAAGATGTCGGTCCGCTAGCACAAGCACTACCGCAAGTTGCAGAAGAAGAAGTTCGACCAGCTGGTGGCCAAGCTGCAGCGAGACCTGCAGGACACGCAGCAGCAGGTGGTCGAGGAACAGCAGACGAGGACGAGGCTGGCCATGGAGGTAAGCAAGATGTCGGTCCGCTAGCACAAGCACTACCGCAAGTTGCAGAAGAAGAAGTTCGACCAGCTGGTGGCCAAGCTGCAGCGAGACCTGCAGGACACGCAGCAGCAGGTGGTCGAGGAACAGCAGACGAGGACGAGGCTGGCCATGGAGGTAAGCAAGATGTCGGTCCGCTAGCAAAAGCACTACCGCAAGTTGCAGAAGAAGAAGTTCGACCAGCTGGTGGCCAAGCTGCAGCGAGACCTGCAGGACACGCAGCAGCAGGTGGTCGAGGAACAGCAGACGAGGACGAGGCTGGCCATGGAGGTAAGCAAGATGTCGGTGTGCTAGCACAAGCACTACCGCAAGCTGCAGCAGGAGTTGACCCGAAAGAAGAAGTTTTGTTATACCAAATTTCATTCACAGACATTCCGCTGACTCAGTGACCCCAAAGTGGATCTTGGCCTCCTAAACGAGTTAGCGCCATAGTCTTCTATTCTGTGCGATGGCTCGCCAATTACCCGCTCCTAGCTCACACAGGGGCCTAAAACGGGTACATTGACGAATCGGAATATTATCCATTTCCCTTTATCTAAATATTTAAAAATGAACCTTATAACATCACTTATAAGGTTAATTTTTCAGTATTAAGGAAATAGATCATATTCCGATTCTTCGATGTGGCCGTTTTAGACTCCCAGATCAGCACCCACAATGTCTCCAGCGATATCTGGGGCGCCCAAAATTCTTTTTTTTCTGTGGAGTAATTGCATTCAAATTAAAAAAAAAAACATTTTTTTCTAGGTGGACAGCAAAGACGTAGAAATCGAGCAGCTGAAAGAGAAGCTCGCAGCGTTAACAAGCGAGACGGCATCTCAGTCGTCCGCCGACGCGGAGGACGGCGAGACAGAACAGACTCTCGAGGGCTGGCTCTCAGTGCCCTTCAAGCAGAACATCCGCCGCCACGGCTGGAAGAAGCAATACGTCGTCGTGTCTTCCAAGAAGATTATATTTTATAATAATGAGAATGACAAACAGAATACTACGGACCCTGTCATGATTTTGGATCTCAGGTGAGTTGAAATTATAAATAGATAAAAGTCATTCCTCAAATGTAGTCAAATATTTTTAGCCTTGTGTTTGTTTCAAACGATAATTAAGACCAGTTCCTACAAAGATTTATCAGGACATTCTCTAATATAAGTGCAGATTTTTGTTATTATTTTCTATGATAAAAAGATATGGATGGATGGTAAGATTTGACTCTAACCTTTTTTCCCCGTTTATCCACAACTTTATACTAATTGTTATTTTTTTTTTAAATAAGTGCAATAAACTTTAAAATAAATGAGCTTCGGTTCTGTCAAATAAAGTAGGGGGAAAACTGGTTACAAAGAAGAGGATGTTGTATTTTATTTTTTGCATTTTAACTAAATAATTGACATTGTTTGTGTCCCCCCCTTAGCAAAGTGTTCCACGTGCGGTCGGTGACGCAGGGCGACGTAATCCGCGCGGACGCCAAGGACATCCCTCGCATCTTCCAATTATTATACGCGGGCGAGGGCGAGGCGCGGCGGCCCGGCGACGCCTGCAGCGACGCCGCGGCCGACCAGGACCATCCGGGTGAGGGGTTTGTGTGTGTGTCCGCAGCAAAGTGTTCCACGTGCGGTCTGTGACGCCAAGGACATCCCTCGCATCTTCCAATTATTATACGCGGGCGAGGGCGAGGCGCGGCGGCCCGGCGACGCCTGCAGCGACGCCGCGGCCGACCAGGACCATCCGGGTGAGGGGTTTGTGTGTGTGTCCGCAGCAAAGTGTTCCACGTGCGGTCTGTGACGCCAAGGACATCCCTCGCATCTTCCAATTATTATACGCGGGCGAGGGCGAGGCGCGGCGGCCCGGCGACGCCTGCAGCGACGCCGCGGCCGACCAGGACCATCCGGGTGAGGGGTTTGTGTGTGTGTCCGCAGCAAAGTGTTCCACGTGCGGTCTGTGACGCCAAGGACATCCCTCGCATCTTCCAATTATTATACGCGGGCGAGGGCGAGGCGCGGCGGCCCGGCGACGCCTGCAGCGACGCCGCGGCCGACCAGGACCATCCGGGTGAGGGGTTTGTGTGTGTGTCCGCAGCAAAGTGTTCCACGTGCGGTCTGTGACGCCAAGGACATCCCTCGCATCTTCCAATTATTATACGCGGGCGAGGGCGAGGCGCGGCGGCCCGGCGACGCCTGCAGCGACGCCGCGGCCGACCAGGACCATCCGGGTGAGGGGTTTGTGTGTGTGTCCGCAGCAAAGTGTTCCACGTGCGGTCTGTGACGCCAAGGACATCCCTCGCATCTTCCAACTGCTGTTTTCAGTAGATAGTCCGCGTAGACTTATTATGAAAGCAAGACGGTATAATACGTTAAAAATTGGAGCGATGCACAGTAGGACGACCAGTATGGAAAGACGTTCAAAAATGATAAAACCTATACTATTAAAGATAGGTTTATGATTTTTACATATGTTGCGTAGTTCTACGAATTATGACCCGAAAACTCAAATTAAACCCGGCCAAGTACTTGTCGGATACTAGCAACCAATGTTTCTTATATGAGCGTTATTTGGTTAGGTTTACAAGATGATTATGAGCACATGTGTAAATAATGTACACGCTCATATTTTCCTAAAGTATTATATTTAAACATAAAAATATGTAAATAGAATATTTATTAAAATTACTCTGAATTTAAGATCACGTTAATTTGTTGATTATCTGAAGAACCCAAAGGGTACTGATGTGGATCCAGAATATGTATGATACTTTTACGGACCTGTAAAAAGGTTTGATACAGGAAATGATATCATTTCTTTACCTATAATATATTATTGTTGCCAAATAAGGATCTGACGTTATCAACAAAGCATTCAATAAATTCAAATTAGTGTTACAAGCCAAGACAGACTCACAAGAGGTGTTCTTTGGGTCTCCAAATACTGGTGGACTCGCTGCGGAATGATAAAATTACCCTCTAGCCATTTTTTGTTTTTATTAAACATTCGATTGCGTATATAACTAGAATCTTGCTATTTGTGGCGAAAACTGAAGACACAATATTCTTACACTGCTCTAGGCAGCTTAAAATATAGCCACGACAGTCGTGTAGCATCAAGCACTCTTTTAAATGGTTCATCACTGCAGTAATTTTATTTTTCTTAGTGCTAATCAACCATATCTTAAACAAGTCCATTATTTTAACGTAGGGAGCTGTACCTGAAATAAGCTAATATTGATGAAGGTGGCAGATTGGGGCAGAATGTCTCTATGGATTCTATATCTAGAGGGGTTTGACTACATAATGATGTTTGTAATAAAATCTATGTTGTTTTGTCCGTTCGCCGCCGTAATATTCTAGCGCGTGCGGTAGTTTCATATTAGTAGCGTCGTCGCCCGCTCGGCCGGCGTCGGCAGTCGCGAGCGACCATTTTGAATTCAGTATTGTTTGGACATCGCGCGGGGAGGCCGCGCCGCATGAAATTGCTCGCGTGAATGGCATGGCGGACGGCCGCCATTTGTCCTGACATATCGGTTTGATTTTAATACGCGGAGAGGTCTCGCGTCTTTTGCTTTGAGATGCGAAACGTGGCTGCCTGGGGACGCCGAAATCTGTTGCCGAGTGGAACTGCTAGACGGATCAGGTATTTTTTCTGGGGATTGAGATCTCATGGGGTAGGTTGGGTGATTTAGGGAACAACCCCCTCCTCTTCCGAAGACACTCGAAGTTGGATCCGAAGATTAAGAAGATTCAGTTTGGTAAGTGGTTTGAATTGTAGTTATTAAATTAGGTTAGTATATAGGGCCCCGTAGCTCCCTATATAAGCTACGGTGGTAGCAGACTGCGTATAGGTTAGGTTAGATTCTAGTCGGACAAGCGTGGTGTCGCGTGGAGATTTTTTCCCGGTACTTATTTTTACCGGTGGTTTTTTCCCGGTGAAGTTCCGGTACAGAATTCTTCCCGCCGCTTCGTTTGTCCGGATTCTCTGCGCACATTTTCTGGTAGCAGAGCGTAGTTTATCTACCCTCTATTTGTTCGTTTGTAAAAAATAATTAATTGTTTGTAAAAATTATTAGATTTTTCTTAGTTTGTTTGTATAAGAATATTTGTAACCTTTTTTGTGTTTGTTTGCGGTTTGTACCGTGCGTTCCGGGTTTGTGCCATTCTCATACCTACCGCGGTTCTTCGTGTAGTTGTTTGATTTTGTTGTTTTTTATTTACCTTTTGTTATTTTTTGTTTGTGACTTGACGCGATGGCGAAGGTCCCCAATGCTAAGGCGACACTCGCCAACGAATTGAGATGGTTTGTGACGGCCGGTGGACTCCTGTCCCGGAAGGACAGGGAGGCCGCTATACTGGAAAGAGCGGATCAGCTCCGCTCACGATTGAACAACGCGGAAGCGGCCATGGCGGCGCTTACCGAAGCCGACCTTACCCCGGAGGTCTACGCAGGTCACGTGGCGGACCTGGACCAGATCCTGAGTCTGCACGATGACATCGTGGAGGCGGCGGCCGCAATAAGGGCGAGACAGGCTGGCGGACCAGCCCCTCGCACACCTGTTAGACAGGAAGGACCAGCGGTTACTGGTCGGCTCCCCACCCTTCAGCTGTCCCACTTTGGGGGTAGGATGGAGGAGTGGGTGGCATATAAAAATATGTTTGAGTCCCTGGTCGTAGCACGACAGGATTTGTCGAAGGCCCAGAAGATGGCCTACCTCCTCTCCACTCTTGAGGGTGAAGCGCGGTCGCTCATCCAGCACCTCCGGGTGGAGGACGATCAGTACGATACGGCTTGGGAGTTATTGAACTCCCGCTACCAAAATTTACGTTTGTTAGCGGATGCGCACGCCGCACAGTTGATGGCCCTGCCCAAGGTGGCCAACAGGGCACAGTTGCGCCTGCAGTTGCTCACGCCCGTTACAGTGGCCTGTAACGCGCTCCGCACACTGGGGCTGCCGGTGGACCAATGGTCCTTTTTGCTGGTGCACATTGTATTGGGCAAATTACCCAATGACATCCGCTCGCGATTTGAGCGCGAGAATGCGGAACGGGATAGCACCACCCTACCAACATTCACTGACTTGGTGAAGTTTTTGGAGTTTGAGGCACGGGCTGCTGAGAATACCATGACGGACTCAGCGCCATCCAGAGCGCCTGAACGTAGGCCCTTGGAACCCTCATGGCGAGGGAAGCCCCAACAGGGACGGCAACCGCCACCGCGTGGAGCTGGTGTGCGGGTTGCACACACGGCAGCAGTCGCGGGGGACGCGGACTGCCTGCAATGTGGCCGGATGGGCCACAGCCTGCTGCAATGCAGGGACTGGCAGAGACTGCCAGTACAAGATCGGCGCCGCATGGCAAGGCGGCATGAACTTTGCTTTTACTGTTTGGGCAGTCACTATGCACGTGACTGTCCCAGAGCCATACCATGCAGTGCATGCCGTGGGCTGCACCACGTGATGCTCTGCATGAACCGGAACGGGGATGGCCCCCGGTTCTTGAGGCAGGGGTCCCCTATGGGCGGGGGCGCTCCTGCGCGAAGCCCTCCACCATCGGACGGAGGACGCGGCTTCGCTCGTCGCACCCCCCCTCGGGAGGGGGTCGCGTACCGGCGCGGGTCTTGGCGGACCGGGACCACGCGCCCCAAGGTCGTGGCCAGTATGTGACTGGCCAGGCCCCGGATAGGGCCCCCATGGGCGGGGGCCCTAGATCGGACGTGAGAGTGGGGACACCCCCCTCCACGCGGGTTACCAATGCCCAACACATGCAGCCGCAGCGGTTTTCTCCGCCGCTGCACGAGTACCCACGGCTGGAGTACCACCAGCCGTACCATATGTATGGCCGGGCCGCGGGTTATGCCCCCCCTCAGATGGGGATGTGCACTCGCCCGCCATATTATCCGGGTCAGTGGCGCGCCCCTGGTTTGAAGAGAGTGGGGAGCCCGTAACTAGCTTGCTCCCTTGCTGGGACAGAGCCGCGGACGGTTCTGCTCCCTACCGCGGTGGTCCGCGTATTGGGTCGTGGGGGAGAAGCCATTAATTTGAGAGCTCTGTTGGACTCAGGGGCTCAAAGCAGTTTGGTTACCACTCGAGTGGCACGCCAGTTAGGTTTAGTCGTGGAAGACTCGCCTGTGCCACTTCTTGGAGTTGGTGGCATACAAGTGAAGTGTCTGACGGGCCAGACACTTGTCACCTTTTCTTCGCTGAAGTCCTCCACAATGAGGATCACGACTTCGGCTATGGTAATGGATACCATTGCGGGTTGGCACCCCTCGACAGACATACCGCCGGGTGTGTTGTCTTTGGTTTCGGGTCTGGATTTGGCCGACCCCTTTGTCTTTCATCCCGGCCCAGTGGACTTGCTCCTGGGCTCGGACGTATTGGGTTGGATTTTGTTGGGTACACAGAAGGCTCTGGGTTCGTCTTCACTGATGGCAGTGTCTACTATCTTTGGTTTCGCCCTGATGGGCCCTGTGTTTGATAATAGCACCGTGGAGGAGCCACCGGTCGTCGCATCAGCGTCCTTGGCCAAGACCATGCAAAGGTTTTGGGAGGTGGAGGAGCCACCTATGAGTTCCAGGATGGATCCGGAACACGCTGAGTGCGAAGCCTTCTTTCGATCAACCACGGAGAGGTTGCCCTCCGGTCGGTTTGTAACTAGATTACCATTTGTTGCTACACGTCCTAGCCTAGGGCAAAGTAGGGCGCTTGCGGAGAAACGACTGCTGTCCATGGAGCGACGTATGCAGCGTGACCACGTACTTCGCGATAAATATATTGAATTTATGCGCGAGTACGAGGATTTGGGTCACATGTCTCCGGCTCGAGTTGATTGGAGCTCAACTGAGCATTATTTTTTGCCCCACCACGCGGTGGTGAAGGCCTCAACAGGCAAATTGAGGACCGTCTTCGATGGGTCCGCACCCACTTCGAACGGGGTTTCGTTGAATCTGTGTTTGCATTCGGGTCCCAAATTGCATAGGGACATAATTGACATCATCTTGAACTTTAGAAGACATCAAGTGGTTTTTGGCGCGGACATCCGGATGATGTTCCGCCAGACAGTCATACATCCTGAGGACAGGCGATTCCAGTTGATACTCTGGCGTGAGCGCCCTGAGGATCCTGTGACGGTGTATGAACTCAATACAAACACGTATGGTTTGAAATCTAGTCCCTATATCGCCATCAGATCATTGCTTGAATTGGCAGAGCGGGAACGGATCCGCTTTCCCCGTGGGGCTTCCGTGCTGTCACGTGACTTGTATGTTGATGACGTGTGCACCGGAGCCCAAAGTATTGAGGAGGCCCTCCTACTGCGGGACGAATTGATTGAAATATTGAAAACGGGTGGCTATGAGCTACGTAAGTGGTTGTCTAATGAGCCTAAAGTTCTAGAAGGGACCCCGGAGGATCACCAACAGAACTCTCACCTGTTTGAGGATGTGGATGATCCCAACAGGATAGCGGTGCTGGGCATGCAGTACCAGCCGCTAACCGATATTTTTACATTCCAAGTGGACTTGGAAATACCAAAGGTCTGGACTAAGAGAACGGTGTTGTCCGTAATAGCCCGTATGTTTGATCCAAGCGGTTGGATCAGTCCAGTGATATTCTCTGCGAAGTGTCTTCTTCAGAGACTTTGGACTTTGGGCGTCTCGTGGGACGAGCCGCTGTTTGGTCCTCCATTGGATGATTGGCTCGAGTTGTTTTCATCGATTAAGGAAGTCAATCGGATTGCCTTGCCTCGTCGAATATTGCCCCCCGGGAAATATCGAGCCAGCCTGCATGGCTTTTGTGACGCGTCGGAGCGAGGCTACGCCGCGTCAGTCTATATGCGGACAGTTGACGCCGATGGCCGGGTCAATGTCTCGCTTTTTTTAGGGAAGAGCAAGGTCGCCCCCATCAGGACTAGGCTGACTATTCCCAAGCTTGAGTTGAGTGGAGCTCACCTTCTCTCTAAATTGTTGCATCACGTTGCCAGTGAGCTGGCGGCCACGGTCGAGATACGAGACATCTTCGCCTGGTCGGATAGCCAGGTCGCGCTTGCATGGTTGCGCGCGGCCCCACATACCTTGGAGGTTTTTGTTGGAAACAGGGTTTCCCAAATTCAAAATATTGGAATTGATATAACATGGAGACATGTGCCGGGAGAGCTTAACCCAGCGGACTGTGCTTCCCGAGGTTGTACGGCACCAGAATTGGTGTCACACCCGCTCTGGTGGGGTCCAGAGTGGCTGATGGGATCAGAAACATCTTGGCCTGTCTGTCAGACAGATGTTACTTCTTTGAGTTTGACTGGGCTCCGTGTACATGCTGTAGTCGCTGAGACGACGTCGGAGCCGGATTGGCTACTTGCTCGGTATAGTAGCTTGGATAAGCTTCTGGGTGTTACCAGTTGGATTAAGCGTTTCATACATAATTGTAGAAACCCACAGGCAAAGCGGTTGGAGCCGATTGCAGGTGCAGAAGAGCGCCGGAGCGCATTGTTGCATTGGGTCCGTGTCGTGCAGACCGGACGGTTTGAGTCAGAGCTTCGTATTTTGCGCGACGGATGCGCTAAGTTGAAGGGCGCGGTCGCTCGTTTGAACCCGTACATCGACTCGGATGGGCTTCTTCGGGTTGGAGGCAGGCTCCGGAAGGCGGATCTTCCATATGAGACTCGCCATCCTCTGTTGTTGCCCAAGGGCGGACCCTTGGTGCAGCTTTTGGTGTCTGATCGACACATTCGTAACGCCCATGCTGGGTGCAATGCTTTGTTGGCTATTTTGCAACGCGAGTTTTGGATTTTGTCTGCCCGAAGAGCAATCCGTAGTGTCCTGTTTCGATGTATTGCATGTTATTGGTTGAAGGCATCCACGATGCAACCACAGATGGGTGATTTGCCCGCTGATCGAATCCGACCTTCGAGACCGTTTGACGGCGTTGGAACCGATTTTGCCGGTCCCTTTTCGATCAAGGCTTCTCCCTTTCGTAATGCCCGTATTGTGAAGGGCTATTTGTGTGTATTTGTTTGTTTGGCCACCAAGGCTGTCCATTTGGAGGTGGTATCGGCTCTGACTACGGAGGCCTTCGTCGCCGCGTTGGATCGCTTTGTTTCGCGTCGAGGTCTACCTTCCCTTATTAGGTCTGACAATGGCACAAACTATAAAGGAACTGTAAATTATCTTAAGGATGTTTCTGTGTTTATTGATAAAAATTGTACTAGTTTAAGTCAAATTGCTGCCCAAAGGGGAATAACCTGGAAGTTTAGTCCCCCAAGTTGCCCCCATTGGGGAGGGATTTTTGAAGCGGCTGTGAAATCCGCAAAGACCCACCTCCGCCGCATTATCGGAGAAACGGCTCTAACTTTTGAAGAGCTGGCCACAGTGTTTTGTAAAGTTGAGGCGGTCCTCAACTCTCGTCCTCTCTGTCCGCTATCTCCAGATCCAAATGACTTGGAAGCTCTCACCCCTGGTCATTTTTTGGTGGGAGGGCCGTTGAATGCCCTGCCCGAATACCCGTGGAAGGATGAACGCGTATATCGGTTGTCGCGTTTTCAAATGTTGCAGCAAATGAGCCAGGACTTTTGGCGTCGCTGGTCGCTTGAATATTTGCATTTGCTGCAGCAAAGAGTGAAGTGGACAGACAGGACTGAGCCTCCGAGGGAGGGTGATTTAGTATTGTTAAAAGAGGCAAATTTGCCCTCATTGCTTTGGCGACGAGCTCGCATATTACGTTTGATTCTTGGCGGAGATGGCACTCCGCGTGTGGCTGAGGTGTTGGTCGACGGTTCGATTTTGAGGAGAGCTGTGACCTCTCTCGCCCGCCTTCCCGTAGAGTAAGCTAGCGGTCTGCTTCTCAGACCGGGACGGGGGGATGTTTGTAATAAAATCTATGTTGTTTTGTCCGTTCGCCGCCGTAATATTCTAGCGCGTGCGGTAGTTTCATATTAGTAGCGTCGTCGCCCGCTCGGCCGGCGTCGGCAGTCGCGAGCGACCATTTTGAATTCAGTATTGTTTGGACATCGCGCGGGGAGGCCGCGCCGCATGAAATTGCTCGCGTGAATGGCATGGCGGACGGCCGCCATTTGTCCTGACATATCGGTTTGATTTTAATACGCGGAGAGGTCTCGCGTCTTTTGCTTTGAGATGCGAAACGTGGCTGCCTGGGGACGCCGAAATCTGTTGCCGAGTGGAACTGCTAGACGGATCAGGTATTTTTTCTGGGGATTGAGATCTCATGGGGTAGGTTGGGTGATTTAGGGAACAACCCCCTCCTCTTCCGAAGACACTCGAAGTTGGATCCGAAGATTAAGAAGATTCAGTTTGGTAAGTGGTTTGAATTGTAGTTATTAAATTAGGTTAGTATATAGGGCTCCGTAGCTCCCTATATAAGCTACGGTGGTAGCAGACTGCGTATAGGTTAGGTTAGATTCTAGTCGGACAAGCGTGGTGTCGCGTGGAGATTTTTTCCCGGTACTTATTTTTACCGGTGGTTTTTTCCCGGTGAAGTTCCGGTACAGAATTCTTCCCGCCGCTTCGTTTGTCCGGATTCTCTGCGCACAAATATAGTAATTTACAGAACTCAAATGTGCTCACATTTTTTTAAAAGTCAAATTGAATTTTTAAATTAGGTCAACATTTTATTGTTTTCAATTATTATGTGTATAGGTATATATTACAAATTAAGTCAATCTGTTTGTGCACATACCTTGTCCAACATCTGCCATTGCTAATGAAATTAACAGTTTATAATAAATACAGTAATTTTTCTCAAAACTGGATTCAAACAAACAATAAATTAATCTGATAATCAGTGCAGCAATATCTTTGCGCAGCATTGAGGCGTTCAGTATAATTTTGTTGAAGGTAAATTTACAAAAAATTGTGTGAATAATATGCTTTGGAATGTCCTTAAGGATAAAGCGAAGGGCTGTTCATTAAACAATTTCCGCTGGATGGCGTTGATAGCAACATTTTCCGTTTTATTTTTTTTGTTGCGTTGTTGCAGTACCTATAGGCAAACATTTTGAATTGGCGAGCGGTAAACATACTATTTTATTTATTTTATGGCCTACGTTTATATTTCAGTCAACATAATGAAAAAAAAGCTTTAGAATAGAATCTGCCATGAATCTTCGTATCTCTACACTCACTCACACTACGACGAGAGCTTTCAAAATGACATTAAATATAGCGCAAAGCATTGTTATAAATTTAAAAATACGCTACTAGATGGCACTTATTTCAAAAGAGTGTCTAACTACAATAATGCCAATCGGACTGGCTGGCAGCATAAGATAAAAGAAAAAGAAATTTAAAAAATACAAAAAGCGAAAAATAACCTATAATTTCTTCTTGTCATTGTCATATTTTGTAAGAAAGCAAAAAAATATATTTATGAGAATTAATATAGGTACCTATGTAGTTCAAGTTTTCAATTGGACTCAGCAACGAAGAAGTCCTCCAGCGCGTTGCAGTGTCTAGACTTTTGTTGCAAACTGTCAAAAAGCGCAAAGTTGAATATTTGGGACCCGTTTTGCGACACAACAGATATCAGCTGCTTCAACTTATGGGAAAAGTAGAAGGCAAGAGATGTGTTGGAAGACGCAAAAAATCATGGCTGAGAAACATATGTGAGTGGACCAGAGTCACCACAGTTGAGGAGCTGTTTCGCTTAGCGACGAACAGAGAAGAGTTTGCGAATCTGACGGCCAACCTTCAGTAATGGAGAGGCACTAGTTCAGTAGTGCAAAATCATAATTAGTAATAAGAAACTGTAATTTAAATACCTATCTACCAATAGTTTCAGCAGTTTGGATTTCACCACCTCTTAGATTCCCAACGCAAATCTAGCAATAGTTCGAACATCCATTTTCAAAAATCAATCAGCAAGCAGCACCGCAGACGTTATGGTCATAATGTTCTATTGAATTGTATGACTAGAATTATATTTTTTTAAATAAAACTAAATAGTACATATTGTTGACTTTTATTTTTAGTAATGAAGTGGAAATTTATTTTCCGACCTTTTTTTATTAAAGAAAACAAAAGATTAGGTATAGTTGTTCCTTTCCAACATAAATTGTTAAATATTGCAGTCATTATTCATGATGACTCCTTCATAGCTTGGAATGATGGATGGTGATGATAAATTCTTCATCACGACAAACCTGTGTTACAGTTTTTGTTTTTGTATTACAGAATTAGTGTATAAAGAAACACTTGTGCTGTGCATTTCCTGCCACAGTATTGACATTTGACACGTGTCAATACTATCGATAGTCCTGCAACGCTAGTAGATAGATATGTATATAGTGTAGACTTACATCGATACCACGACGAATATCGATATCTTTTATTGTTGATATAAATTAATATCGTTTTTAAATATGCAACAAGCTAATTATTAAAAATAAAAAACACGACTGACAAGTTTTTACTCAAAAAGTATACCTATATACAAACATATAAGTAATATACATTTTTAAAATCGCCTTTTAAAGCCCTTCAATTTGATACCCCACTCGATAAGATTGATCAAATTTTATTGTTTTTTGGTCTGCTTTTTATCGCATATATAATCCGCCATTTTGTTTTTATGATGACGTCATATAGCCTATGTCACTCGGAGGAATGCAAGGAATCTAAAAATACCTCTCACATCAAAATCTGTTAAGCCATTCAGGACTTATGGTGGAATAAAGAAACTTACATACAGACTTACATACATACATGAACCCTGAAAACATAACACTCCTTTTATGGTCAGTCGTGTAAAAATAAATCTGCCAATAATAAATGCGTATTTATGCATAAAGTGAAAAAGTAATACACAGGTAATTTGTTAATACTTATCCGAATCTGATCGATTAGATTCAGCACTGTCAACGGTCAATACATAATCACACTTTCAATGAAATGTATTTAAATATAATCTGAAAAAAAATAATTAATATAAATCACGGAGGTCGAGCCCACCTCGACTTTATCGATAATTCAAAGTATCGATACTTCGTGCCCTAGAAGTTCTAGGATTAAATTAGACGTTCAGAAAACATGTTGTGAAATGCAAACTAAAAAAATAATTAATCAGTAATATTTGTTTTCTTTGAAACTAAATATAAATGTATGCACATATTCCTATAGTTTATTTTTTGTAAATGAATACCTACGTGTATAATATCTACCTACTATAATGTCTTTTGATAAAAGTATTTTCAAAATTAAATTGTTTAAGTTTCAGGACGAAACTTATGATTGTAAAAAGAATTATCTTTTTGGGTAAAAAAAAGCAACGTTGCCATCTTACACCTCGAACAGATCGGCAACAACGTATCGATGAATGCCTAAGATGAATTCGCACAAATATTCCAGTCCAGTCATATACGTAATGGCAAGCTTGTAATAATATATTAAATCTAGGGTTCAGTACGTATTTTTATGAAAGATTTTTTTATGGTGAAATTTAAATTTAATAACTGGGACTTTTGAATGTGAAGGCAGGGATATCTGAATATGACCTCTTGACATCTGGATGTGAAGACCTGGGTGTCTGGTCATGTGCATATGAAATGCTGGACAGCTGAATATGAAGACCAAAGCTTCGGGAGATGATCACCTGAACATCTGGAAATGAAGATCTGAAAATGTGGAGCTGAAGACCTGGACATCTGGACATCACCTGCACATATAAATTTGAAGACGTGGGAGTCTGGTCATGTGGATACGAAAACCTGGACAGCAGGACATAAAGTCCAGGACATCACATCCAGATGTACAGTTGATGTCCAGATGTCATATTTAGATAGCCTGTCTTGATATCCAAAAGTCCCAGTAATCAAATTAAAATTTCACCATAAAAAATCTTTTATAAAAATAAGTATATTGAACCCTAAATTGTATTTAATATTGAAACTTGCTATTTTATAATTTTTTAGCATTTCATGATTTTCTTTTGTTTTTCACGTACAGCCGATGGCGCTGTCAAGGCAAGCAACATCGAGGTAGCATGCATTTAGGTCTCAAAGTGCTTTTATATAAATAGTAGTAGTCAGTAGTTTGTAATAAATCTGCTAGACGTCGCCCCTAAATGTCACAAAATATTACGCACACATCAACAAGAATCTCAATTTTTGTCGTATTTTAAATGCCGTTTTTCTCGTAAATTATTATACATTATTATGTTAAATTCAACATGAGAGCACAATTACTTCATAAGAATTGGAAATTCGATTTTATTATGAGAATCATTAACGAAGTTTAGAGCATTGCTGTACAACAAAATGTATGGACAGCCAAAGCTTGGCTTTCACCTTAACACATTCCAATATTTTTTTGTACAATATTGGGTAAGTCGAATTTTTATTTTTGAGTACTGGTCGTCCTACTGTGCGATGGAAAGAAATGTACTAAACTGTCAAAACCATAGAAATCGAAAAAATATTTCAGATAAAAAACTAATATTTCGAAACTAATATTTTTATATGAATAAGTAGAGTTTCCACAAAATGCAATATGCTGTGTCTTATTCCTTTCTACTTTTGTCACGTTATAATGTACTTTTCCATTTCGCAGGCAACACAGTGCAGCACAAGGGGCACGATTTAGTCAGCATCACGTACCACATGCCGACCGCGTGTGAGGTGTGCCCGCGACCACTATGGCACATGTTTCGACCACCACAGGCCTACGAGTGCCGCAGTGAGTTTTACATACATTTAGCGCGTTCATGCAAAGAAACGATCTCTGTATATCAAGTGAATCTTTTTATTTAATAGATTTCATCTATTCCAATATTTGACGTGTTTTTTAGGTTATGGGCCCAGTGATTGGGCGAATAATGCCGTAGATAGGAAATCATTATTGGTTTTCGTTATAAGGGTCAGCTTGGCAAAGCAAAAGAAGGAAATCAGAAAACATGATCATGATGAAACACAGAGGCAGAATATACTGCTCTGTTCGAAGCGTCTAAAGAAGCTGTCTTTTTAAGAAATTTAATAGATGTAATGAGTGATTTTTACGCAATAGATTTGCATTGTGATTATTAAAGTGTTTTGAAGTTAGCATTGAGGAATCAAAGTCATATGATACATAGATAGTAGATACATAGATACATGATAGCTCAAAGCACATAGGTGTACGCTATCACTATACGGGAAACAAAAAACAATCACAAGGCCAATGGTTTGCGTTTCCAGGATGCCGCATGAAGGTGCACGCGGAACACGTCACCGACGGAGACACCGCGGGGATCGCAGGCGTCGCCGCGTGCAAACTGCAAGCGGACAGGGCTCGCGAACTGTTGTTGCTGGCGAGCGGCGCGGTGGAGCAGAGACGATGGGTGGCCCGCCTGGCGCGCCGAGTGCAGCGCTACGGGTACCGCGCCGCGCACCATGTCCACCACGACCACACCAAGCTATCTCCCAGGTATAGCAGAGAGTGCACAGAGTGAACTGTTGTTGCTGGCGAGCGGCGCGGTGGAGCAGAGACGATGGGTGGCTCGCCTGGCGCGCCGAGTGCAGCGCTACGGGTACCGCGCCGCGCACCATGTCCACCACGACCACACCAAGCTATCTCCCAGGTATAGCAGAGAGTGCACAGAGTGAACTGTTGTTGCTGGCGAGTGGCGCGGTGGAGCAGAGACGATGGGTGGCCCGCCTGGCGCGCCGAGTGCAGCGCTACGGGTACCGCGCCGCGCACCATGTCCACCACGACCACACCAAGCTATCTCCCAGGTATAGCAGAGAGTGCACAGAGTGAACTGTTGTTGCTGGCGAGTGGCGCGGTGGAGCAGAGACGATGGGTGGCCCGCCTGGCGCGCCGAGTGCAGCGCTACGGGTACCGCGCCGCGCACCATGTCCACCACGACCACACCAAGCTATCTCCCAGGTATAGCAGAGAGTGCACAGAGTGAACTGTTGTTGCTGGCGAGTGGCGCGGTGGAGCAGAGACGATGGGTGGCCCGCCTGGCGCGCCGAGTGCAGCGCTACGGGTACCGCGCCGCGCACCATGTCCACCACGACCACACCAAGCTATCTCCCAGGTATAGCAGAGAGTGCACAGAGTGAACTGTTGTTGCTGGCGAGTGGCGCGGTGGAGCAGAGACGATGGGTGGCTCGCCTGGCGCGCCGAGTGCAGCGCTACGGGTACCGCGCCGCGCACCATGTCCACCACGACCACACCAAGCTATCTCCCAGGTATAGCAGAGAGTGCACAGAGTGAACTGTTGTTGCTGGCGAGTGGCGCGGTGGAGCAGAGACGATGGGTGGCCCGCCTGGCGCGCCGAGTGCAGCGCTACGGGTACCGCGCCGCGCACCATGTCCACCACGACCACACCAAGCTATCTCCCAGGTATAGCAGAGAGTGCACAGAGTGAACTGTTGTTGCTGGCGAGTGGCGCGGTGGAGCAGAGACGATGGGTGGCCCGCCTGGCGCGCCGAGTGCAGCGCTACGGGTACCGCGCCGCGCACCATGTCCACCACGACCACACCAAGCTATCTCCCAGGTATAGCAGAGAGTGCACAGAGTGAACTGTTGTTGCTGGCGAGTGGCGCGGTGGAGCAGAGACGATGGGTGGCCCGCCTGGCGCGCCGAGTGCAGCGCTACGGGTACCGCGCCGCGCACCATGTCCACCACGACCACACCAAGCTATCTCCCAGGTATAGCAGAGAGTGCACAGAGTGAACTGTTGTTGCTGGCGAGTGGCGCGGTGGAGCAGAGACGATGGGTGGCCCGCCTGGCGCGCCGAGTGCAGCGCTACGGGTACCGCGCCGCGCACCATGTCCACCACGACCACACCAAGCTATCTCCCAGGTATAGCAGAGAGTGCACAGAGTGAACTGTTGTTGCTGGCGAGCGGCGCGGTGGAGCAGAGACGATGGGTGGCAGTTCAGTTCCTATTGTACTAGTAACTTTGTTTGCTGTAACTAAATACGCGTGCAGTGTCGAATTATTTCGCATGTTGAATGGACTTCGGTCGGAGATGTAAAAAAATGATGATGATTATAATTTTACGGTTTTCAGGAAAACACTGCCTGATATTCAATAAATTTACAAAAAAAAAAATAATATTTTTACACTAATATTTTTTTCCAGGGACTCGATGCGTTCGAACCTGAAGGCGGCGTATATGAACGCGTCTCAACGCAGCTCCACTTTACCGGCCAACGCGTCCATGCAGCGCCAGTGAGCGCCGACCACGTTCGTACTAACATTCCTTTGTTTGGAAATGGCCGGACATGTTGTAATAAAACAATATTTATTATGGCGCTCCCTGTCTCTTTTTACATTAACTTGTAACATAAGTGTACAGGGACAACAGATGTTAGATAACATTTTATAACTGCCAGCGTGGGAGCACCATTAGGAAACTTAAAGTTTTACATGAACCTCCCTTTCAGTAAAAACATGTTCCGATACATACCGTAGAACAAGTACAGACCTCACTACTTGCGCTGCCTCGAAATGAGGCATTGATCGATTGTATGCATGTGTGCATTGATTGTGTAGGTCGATAACTTTATGGCGATATCATTTAAAAGTGGGAACATCGCATCCTTTGTAATGTAGATACCTTCTTACCACAGAAATCTGAACGATATAAGGCATCTGCTGTATTTTATAGAATAATTAAGTAATGTCGCCCTCACGCTCACTAAAAACGTATACAGCAATACGTAATGGAAAATTCAAATTCGAACGGGAATTCGATTGAGTATGTGTGAGTACGCGAAGGAAGTTCAAAGTCCTATGTGGCTTCTATATATTTTTCAGATTTTTGTGGTACCTATAATAACAACAAGATAGCAACCCTGCCTGTGGAGTAAAAGCATTTTCTTTGTAAGAAATACCACTACGACGTCAATTATGCCGTACAGTTTTACACATTCGGCCATTTTTAAAAGAGGTTTATACCTTACTAAACATATCCGTCTCGAGTTCTTTTCTCGCGGGTCCATTGGTTTTTTATTGGTATTACGACATTTTTACACCCGAAACACCAACTATATCTAAATTGTAAACCTAAATTCGATGTAAAAATTAGCTAGTCTTCTAATAATATTTAGGAACTTTATCAAAATTATTATTTACACGATTTCAGCGTCACTGCTGTGATAGTTATTGAATAATATTTATGTTAATATTATGTACTTAGAAATACAGCTCAGTTTTGAATAGATTTTGCGATACGCTGACGCAATACGCTATGGATATTTGGAATTCGTGATTATTGTTTTTGCGGATCACAAATAATATTGTTATTTATTAAAACGACGTAAAACTACTGCAGCCGATAATGTTTTCCGACTTTGCTATATCGATGTAAAACATATTTAAATCTCACATGTCTTATGAATGCTCTCTTTTCATGATACATGCAATTTCGGATAAATTATGCGGTATATATTTAAAAAATAATTAATCAGTTCTATGCAATTAATGTGAATATGGCCGTCAGTGAAAAATACGTGTCTTTAGTCCAACAATAATAATTCGAATATTTGGTTTTGTAAATATTAGTTATGATAATGTGTTGATATTATACAATTTTTATTTCGCCTGTATCATACGCGCGTTGGCTTTTAAAGTTTGTTTTTGTTCGTAGTGCTTCGGTGGTTCTCAAAGCGTAAGGTGTAGGATCAATGGCGGTTGTAGTTGTGCCTTGTATTACATGTAACATGACATTATGTGAGAAACGTGGATTTGACTCTAGTTGTCTATTAAAGGTACAAGAGCGAGACATTTTTTGGTTTTATTATGGCCAGAAGGACTAATTTGCGTATTATGTTTAACATTTGTATTTTTTTTTATTTTTATACAAGCTTTGGTTCAAATATTAATATTTTGGCGGACGGTCCAATGTAAATCATCGGGCACACAAGTTAATATTTTTCTACTTTCGCATTTATTTTCGGTCGTCATTATTTTTGTAAATTATACGTCAACACAGAATAATTGTTAAATTTTAATGTTTAAGGCATTAAGTCAATACAATTCAATAGTAAATCAATTATTATATTCACAATTATATTGCTGTTTAGAGTTAATTTAGAACACTTAGAAACTGAAGTATACTTACTTAGTCGAATTGAAAATACGCATTTTCAAAGTTAAATACAATCGATAAGTCCATAATGAGGTATACATTTGTCCTAAATACCTTCGTAGTGTTCTGAGCGGTACATAAAATTGTCCGAAGTCTAAATAATAGGAAGCTAACCTAACCTAGTGTAAGTACAGTAGTCGGCATCACGACGCATCGCATTTGCAAACTAACGAAAACCGTGCCATAACTTGTTAGTTCACCTTCTGTAGTTGCTCAACTCTGCCAGCGCGTTACTTAACTGTGTAAGACTCAGATGGGCTTCCCCATGTCACTGGAACAATTTTTATTAGAATATTAAGCGTACTAGCCACCATATAGCAAATTTTATTTTTGAATAAGATTTTATAAATGCCTAAATTTGTACAAATTCGAAAATATGCTGATTAATGTTTTGTACCATTAGAAATTATTGCTATTTGATATTTACAATGTTTAGCTATCAACTAAACATACATCATAGCGTTAATTTGTGTTATTCTGTGAATTGCTATGTAGGCAGCCACTGTAGCAATAATTTAAAACAGTGTCTTATAAAATGCAATATTGTGTGTAAGGTGTCATTTTTTATTTGTAGAAAATTGGTGCCAAATATATTTTTATTTTTTGGAAGAAATGTACCATGTGAATGTAAAAATTATGTTTAAAATTGAAAATGTTCGTATTCGTGGATTTCACAAAATCATGGTTGTCTGAGTTAACACCAATGTTATAACTTTACTCCCCTGCTTGTAGCAATGTATAAAGTATCAATGACGCTGTTCAATGTTTAAATAATATGGTTAGTTGTGATTTGAAAGTACAAAGAGAGTCGCTGGTTCGCGTTTAGTTCCGACGTACAGACGTGTCTCCGAATTGTGAGATCGTAAAAATGGCAAGTTTTTTTCATTAAGGTAGATCTCCACCAGCCATCAAGAAAAGTATGTTTCGTTGTAAACTGTCCAGTGAGAGATCAACATATAATGTAATGTTTCCATAATTTATAAGCTTGTTTTATTCGCCAGTGTCTTTGCGAAAGTGAAAACTGTTTGATTCACAAACTTAACTAGGAAAATTCAAAACTATCCGGGCTAACTGCTTATTTAACTAATTTTACTCATTCTCGCTACCTTAGGCATATGCCTTCACTAGGCCTAGACATAAAAGTGTTGAGGACGTTGTGCTTAAAATCACTTTTGTTTTTCCGACGATACTTACGGAAAGATTCAATAATATGTGCGTATTGACTGAAGAAAGCAGGGTTTATATATATAAACATATATATTTGTATATATCAGATGGCGTCCCGCGGCCGCCCGTGGTGCTAGGAAGCAGGCCTCCGCATTGTTGTTATATAGTGCGCATTGTTGAAAGTTAATGCACTGTTTTATTATTGCTCTACTTTACATTCCTGCAACGAATGCTCTGTTGAGTTTTGTTCGTCTTAGTTTATACTGACTCTGGTTCATCTCTGTCGCTTTGTCCAGTTATTGCTATTGTATGTTTTGTTAGTTTTAAGTATCAATCTCTTTCATCCATGTACTGAAAACGCTAAATTTACGTACTTAAGTTTCTGCGATCGATCTTTTAGATTTACGCTTATTTTTGAGATGCATTTTAAATTTTATTAGGGCAGCTATCGTCGTCCGTGTCGTTTCATTCCATATTGTATCATACATTAATATTTTGTGTTCGCTTTCGGAAATGGTTATTTTGCCAAAGAAATTTTGAAAATCGCATGAGTTACGGTTATAATTTCATTTGGATGTCGTAGTCAAGTTTTGTTGGAAGTAATATTGAAATATTTCAGTTTGATAATTGTACTGTTATTTACTATGCATAATGAGAATTAACCTGATTTTATCGCGTGACATTTTCCGGGAGTATTTTTCCCACGACATGTAATCGGTGGTTATTCAAGAAATACTCCCAAATTGTCTTATAAATAATTATATATATTTAATATGGAATTAATTGTCATTATTATGTAAATTATTTATTGATACGTTTTACATTTGCCTAATTGTAATATTTTATTAATCATGCTAAAATTGCAAGTTCCTAACTTAGCTATCTCCTCATTTGTACACAATGTGTTGCCAAGCCGCTTCGCTGACGTAGATCATTTGGTATAACCGTTTATTATTAGTGAGCAGCCTTAAGCTATATTAATACTGATAAATCTGTATTTCATGGTTAGTATAACGTCTCTTTGGCCGCTCGGCCGGGTCTCTCATTATAATATAATTATAAATACGTTTGTGTCATGCAATATACTAAACCACGTGCCTTAGCTACGGCCCACTCCCATATCACCTGGGCATACTATGTTATATGTATCGATAGTTATTATAATGTAAATATGTTTTGAATAAACCGATATTTTATGGATTTTTAAGGAATTTGTATATTGTAAAGATTTTAATTAATTTTATCATAAAATTAATGCCTAGCTAATAAGTGCTACATTCATGGAAAATAAATAACATTACAACAATCTTATTGTTTTATTTCTCAAATACTTAAATTTTATATTAATAACAAACCTTTACGTATGTATACGTCTAACAATAATTAAAAAGTGATAAATAACATAAATAAATGATGTGATAACACGAACAAGTGACAGCGAATAAACAGGTGATTATGCCTTAACAAATGAATATAATTAAAAATTATGAAATATAAATCCACAGAATTACAAATAAACACAATAATTCCGTATTGTATAATTCAAAAAGACTGTAATATTACCTAATGTAAAGTTTCCAATTCCTAAGGAAACAAATTTGCGACAAGTGCAATTAGCAGATTATTTATAATACTATACAATAGCATAAATTTCGACCATCAAAACCACTTTACTATTAATAGCAATTTTATGCTACTGTTACCTCATAAGTAAAATACACACACTTGAATCACTATAACTAAAATAGTATGTGCAAAGAATAAAACTTGTGAAACAAGACAAAAAATCTAACATCACTTGAGTTTGACCCAAATTAAATCAGTAATAACATTATTGCACCGAATGGACGTCGGTCAGAGTCATAGCCAGATTGTTTATGAATAAATAGAATAGAAATAATTTTTTTTTTGAACCTAGTACAAATGTAGCGAAGAGGCCAAAAATGTTTCGATTGATCGGACCACGGGCAACTAACGAATCGGAAGAAAGATCCTTGAAATTATAGCAATACAGTTTCAGTTTTAATTTCAGACTCATCATTTACTCAAGTTTGACCAGTGGTGCAGTACTGGGGTCTAAAAAGGTCGCTTTGACAAATCAGAATATAATCCTTTTCCCATTTCCTTAATATTTAAAAATGAACCATAATACACCACTCACAAGGTTCATTTTTAATATTTAAGAAATGCATCATGTTGTGATTTGTCTGTGGCATTTTTAGACTGAACTGCACTAGTTTTAAGCAAATCTTATTCGCAGGCATTAGCTCCTATAGTTTGGATGTAAAACATACAAAACTTAACATATTCAGAACAGGCCGACAGTCTTTTTGAGGTCTTTTTGCTTCCAGGCGGGCAGCGAACGGAACTCGCCGTAGGTGACGTGGAAAGTAGATACGAAGTCGTCATGAGTTAGGTACAGCTGAAACAATTGTTTGTTTTAATTTGGGTCAGTAAATGAAACGTTTGTTTAAATACAAGTATGTTTAAAACAAAGAATGTCTTGTATGTCAAAATGGAACTTGAAAAGCAACAAATTTTGACTTGAAGGAGTGAGCGAGACGCACATATACAAGTTTCGCATGCGGCGCGGATTTCGCGTCGGTTTGGAGCTTTATGAGTAAGACACATGATGTGCTATTTCTCTTAAGTCAATCGGCGAGGGGTGAGTGAGATAGCATATCTGTTGTGTGTCAATATTGCCTAGCCAATGGAGACTAGTATTCATGCGTATGTAACTAGTAGTACAGGTCGCCTCATGTAAAATGGCGCTGGCGGTTAAGCTGCGCAGTAGGCGATATATCGGTCTATGCGGTGAGCGGGGGTCGGGCGGGTCTCTCCGGCGCGCGCGATTGGTTCGTCAGTCATACCCATCATGCGCAAGTTTAACCCCATCCTCTGCCTTCCAGCGGACTTTTTATATGGCGGGAACTGTAAAGAAGTTAAGTACCTCCTTAGTAAGAGGGTCGACATCTGGAGGCAAGTGCTCCTTGGGTCCTCTCAACACGCTCAACGGGTACTTCTCGTACTGGTCGAAGCGGGTCGCGCTGTTGCCGCTCTGTATCGCGTTGTTGCCGCACTGCACGATCGCTTTGCCCTCCAGGGCGCTCACTATGGCGGCGAATGTCTTGTGGCCCTGTGGATTGCAAGGTTAATTATGAAGATTGAGTTGAAAGGACATGGAAAATAACATGTTTTTATTGTTCTGAATCTAACTGGTAAGAGGAGTGGTCCTTGAGCTACTCGCCTGGAGCAAATACTATTATGTTATTACGCACAGCTCTGGACATTTTCCATACATTGGCTTGGCAACTAAAAAAATACTGCCATATGGTGGCAAGAGGTGATCCAGCACCGTTTATTTGCACTTTAGCAACTATTTAATTTTGTGGAATACACTGTGCCACAACAAAATAAATTCGCAGGCGCGGAAATAAATTTGACACTTACATCAAACAACCACGTCGTCGTTCGGAAGAGGCGTTAGTGTCGCATAAGTTGCCAATTCCTAGCCGAGCTGCGCGTATTATCTCGCTAGAGTTTATATAGTATTTGCCTGGAGTACCGTATATGCGCTTACGTAGATCATGGCGGTAAGACCTGCCGACTATAGGTCCTCTATTGGGTGAGCAATTGCTCAATTGCTAGGGTATAGTGCCCCTTGGTTTTGTACCCTAGCAGATGGTATTAGGAGGACGCTATGTTTATAGTAATTGGACGTCGTGTTTTATTTATTATTAATTATTAATATTCTAATAAACTTTTGTAGGTTTTCAACAAACAGACAATAAGACTTATCTTATACTAAGAAGTTCGCGCCATTTAAAAATAATGATGGAAGAGACCCGCCCAACCCCCGCTCACCGCATAAACCGATAAATCGCCTACTGCGCAGCTTAACCGCCATCATTCATCTTACATGACGAGACTATACCTTCCACATAGACTGCTTCCAATGCGGGAAGAAACCGGTGAAGTGTGGCGGCTCCCGGCCCTGACTGATGACGATGATTGGAGTTTCAGGGTCCCGCGCGGCTGGATCTATAATAAAGCCCGGTTTAGATTTTGAGAAGTGACAAGTGCGAGTGACCACTGCAGCTAATAAATGACAAATGCTTAGTGCGTGTTACTTCTCAATGAGAGAATATTCTCTTATTTCGAGTAGAAAAATACTGTGCATATTTTGTGACATTTTTCTGTGTAAACGTACATGGTTTGTGCCAATAATTTAGCTTCTAACTTTGTAACTTGCAACTTATTAAGTGAGGTAGATTTTTATCAAAAGTCATTATTGATCATACTCTAACAATGGACATGATATTAAGCATATCCCACCGTAACCGCCTTGAAGTGAAACACGAGAATTTTTTTTACTTCAAGGATATACTTTAAATTAAGTAAAACTACCGTTAGATGGCGGTAGTAGTCAAGTCATGGACACAAGTGTTATCTATAAAGCTTTGGATAAACCATAGAGTAATTGAAGAAGCTAGTCCTAACTAATATTATAAATTCGAAAGTGAGTTTGTTTATTTGTTACCTCTTCACGCTTCATCTACTGAACCAATCTTCCTGAAATTTTGCAAACACATAGTTAGAAGTACGGAGAAGGGCATAACGTACCTGTCATCCCGGAAAAAGGCACGGTTCCCATGGGAAATTTACGCGGGCGAAAGCTAGTAAATAAATAAAACTTACCGTGTGCGAGGTACGCGTTGGCCAGCGCGCGCGCATCGTCCTTGGCGCGCGGGCAGCAGTGCGCGCCGAGCCACACGAACACCGCGCTGTGCGCGTCCAGCGCGCACGCCATCTCGGGGGACAGCTCGTACTGGCTGAACGACACTATCTCCGAGACTGGACATGGGAAACTTCATTATAAAAAACATGTATTTAATAATAAAAAAATCGTAAAAATAAAATTAATAAAAAGTTTGATATTATTGTTATTTATCTGAACACTCAAGCAATATATGTACTCGTGGCTAGCATAAGTATTTCTATACTAATATTTATTACATTTTATTAGCTACACCACACCCCGCCGGACACTCCATAAAACGGTTTATTCCCAATGAGTCATACCAAGATTAGTAACACTGAGACTCAAAGGGAAAAAAAGTATCAATGAGTCACAGTCTTACTCATTGCAACTGATATTTTTCCAAATGGGTCACACTCTTACTCATCGGCACTCTGTATTCCCGTTGAGTAACACTGTTACTAAACAAGACACTGTATTCCCGCTGAGCATCAGAAATAAAATAAAACAATTGAAAATATTAAATTATTGTATATTGTAATGTAATAAACCCACACACATGATTATGTTTTACAGAATAGGAAGCAATGTAATAAAATTCGGAAAACAAATTGAAACTGTTGTTTTCAATAGATGTATTATTTATGTAAGATAATAAAGAAAAATGTAACAGATGTTTTTACTTTCTTAATTATAAAGAAATATACTGAAAATATTTTAAGAGCACATTTAGTCTCTGATTATTATGGGAGCTGTTGAGGTCAACTTTTTAATATAAACAAACAGTATTGAACCATCGATAAAATATTACAAGTAATATTTTATCGATGGTTCATTGTATGATGATTGAACGAATTTAATTTCTGATACTCAGCGGGAATACAGTGTCTCGTTTAGTAACAGTGTTACTCAACGGGAATACAGATGCCGATGAGTAAGAGTGTGACTCATTTGAAAAAACATCAGTTGCAATGATTAAGACTGTGACTCATTGATACTTTTTTCCCTTTGAGTCTCAGTGTTACTAATCTTGGTATGACTCATCGGGAATAAACCCATAAAACGCACCTATCTACTACATCTAAATGACGTTTGTACACGCGCAAATGTGTGGGCTGCTTGCGTGCAGTTGCGTGTCGTGGTTATCAATAAAGATGGCACGAAAAATGCACCAATAACGTGCCAGCCCTCGTTCCAGTGATGTCTACAACGAAGTGCGAGGTGGGGTTAGGTATTTGAAATGAGTGCGGGGCGGTGAGTGGCCATTCTATACGTTACTACTATAACTTATTCTATGACTACACTACACATAAACATAAGATGCCTAAGCCTTAATGTAAAACGTATGGCAGTTTTTAACAACTGCCCTCACGGAATAGATCTAGATGCTATTGTAACATGACATGCAATGATAACTTACACGAGTATTGCCCTGGGACCCCGAGCGACACGTAGAACAGACGCGGCGGCAGCGGTCTTTCCACCTCCCTCAGCGGAGACGCCACTAGGAGGGGGCGCCGTTCTCCTAGTGCTGTCCAGAAGTCTGGCTTCTCTTTGCCTGGAAAATACAAAGGTCAAGGATAAGACTTTTTTGCCTTAGCTGTGAATAGAGATTTCATAGAATTTCTACAGATTTTTAGAAGCCACGTTTAAAATATATCGTAAATTAGCGCATTTTATTTCTGTTGCATTATTTAATCTCGTAGATTTCAACAACAGTCCTGTGAGGTGAGCACGAATATTTACAAGAACGTATTCGTGTGGTCACGTCAATTTATATGGAAAACAAGCTAATTATTTAAAAATAAAAAACACGACTGACATCTTACATAGCCTATGTCATTCGGGCTAATGCAAGGAATCTAACAATACCTCTCACATCAAAATCTGTTAAGCCGTTCAGGACTTATGGTGGAATAAAGAAATTACATACATACATACATACATGAACCCTGAAAACATAACACTCCTTTTTTGGTCAGTCGTGTAATTAAAAAAAAAATATTTTTTCCGCACGTCAAAAATTTTATGTGACGATACTAAATGAACAGCGCCTCTTTCGTGCGTAAAAGTAACTAAGTATCTATTATTTTTTTCCGTACGTCAAAAATTTCATGTGACGATGTGATTACGTACATCGCAAATATTCGTGCTCACCCTTGCTCACTCCACTAAGCAAAATTCTGAAAAGTTTTTAATTATATTCGTTAACTCTCACAGAAATTGTAAAGTGGCTACTGAAGTTTATTGGGATTCACAATAACTATATAAAGACAATAAATCAAAAATATAAATAACCTTGCATGACCAGCACATGGTCTGCGGCGGCCATGTTCTTGGCGACTTCTCTCTCGTCGCCCGTGGCCGAGGCCGCGCACCACACCCACACGCGAGCGGCCTCGCGCAGGATGAAGCAGGCGCCGGTGGAGTGCGCATCGTTATACTGAACCTCCACGCCTCGCGCCTCGCGCGCGTACTGTCCTGATACTCTGATTAGAGCGCGAGATGGCGCTACCACGCGGCGGCCGCTGGCTGGAAATATTGCATATCATTTGAGTATTCTAACTAATATTATAAATGCGAAAGTGTTTGTTTGTTACTTAAATTCTTCGCGCTTTATCTACTCAACCAATCTTACTGAAATTTCGCATACACATATAGTTTGAAGTACTGAGAAGGACATAGGAGGTATCCTATGAAAGGTATTTCATCCCGGGAAAAAGCACTGTTACCGTGGGAAATTAGCGGGCGAAACCGCGGGCAAAAGCTAGTATTTAATAAACCAAATGGGATGGGTACTCAAAAATTTATTATTTCGAGCACTTATTCGTGCTTCGGAAGGCATGTTATGTCGTTAGTCCCGGCCATAAAGTTAGAAGATTTCTTTTCAGATCCTTGTTATATTTGTAGTGGTTCAAACCCACCAATCCGCGTTGGACCCGAGTGGTGGGACATGGCCTCCTTATCCTTCTATAAGCAAGGTCACAGTATACATAATAAACAAGTAGCAAGGTCAGTGCCTCAGTAGTGGGGACATTATTAAATGGCTGATGATGATGATACTTGAATCTAATGTTTGATTTAATTCGACTGACGTTTCAATAGAGTTGCAGCCAACAAAAAATGTGGTTGCAACTTGTTCATACATTTTTAAAAACATTTTTTTTGTAATTACTTACGATCGTAATCCGTAGCGCTGCCCACGTACGTGATCATCCGGCCTTTGAAGATCTGGAGGAAGTGCGCTGGTTCCTTGCCTTGGTACACCCACGCCTGCGTAACGATACAATATTTTTACTATAAAGGTTTTGGGTGCATTCCTTAGATATAGATGAATAGAAAATACTATATCTACTCTCTTTGTTTTTAGCAGCTATACAGCACAGATAGGGAGATAACAATTCTTTTATGGGTTTCCTACGTGGATTCCAAAAATGGTTCTCACCTGGACAGGAAGACGCCCCAGTTTTGTGTAGAGGTCTTTGGCTTCTTTTGCACCCAAATTCCTCAAATCATTTGGCGAAGAGCCACCCTGAAATATAAAGCTTATGATGCATTTATGTTACAGATTTTCCGGAAAATGAGTTAACTTAAAGAAGTAGCATAATGGCATTGTACGAAAAAATATCGCTAACGAATTGTACTTTAATGGTAGAAAAAAATAATGGCAGATATTTCTCGATGTTCTTTTTGTGGACTTGATAATAAAATAGATCATTACCATCCAGTAGTACAATATGGACTGGTCTCCAATAGGCGCGTGGTACGTATAGAGCGCGATGTAGCAGTCTTGGTCGTAGAAGACGGCGGCCTGCGGGCGCTCCACCTCGATCAAGGTGCTCTCGTCCGCGGCGATGTGCACGCGCCACACGCGTAGTGCGCCGGACCCGTCGTCCGGGAGTTGGGCCTGGAACATTTAAAGGGGTATTAGACCTTCCTGAATTTAGGATCCGTAGAAAAACTGTCCGATATCGGCCACTGAATTCAGTGGCCGATGCTCCTGATCACACATTCACTGATTCAGAGAGCTCTAAATCAGTTGCCAAGGACGAGCGCTAAGAGACAGACGTGTCGCGCCGCGCATTTAAACCAAAATGGCTCCAACTTAATCGAAATATTTTTAAGGTTTTTAATGTTGCATTTTGATAAAAAAAAATACCTACACCTAATAATACATTGAATTCTTCATCCTAATTCTAACTAAAACTAGTGGTTCTGTGAGAACAGTAGACCTCGCGAGCCCTTCCACGAAATAACCGATATTTTACCGTGTCCCTGGCTTAGAAGAGTTTTGAAACCAACCTACCAATGCTGGAAAGAAAGTAAAAAGTTCTTGTGGTTGGTCAATACCACAAAAAAATTGACTGAGACCTGCCTTTTCCGCCTCGAAATAATATAAATAATATTAATAAATATATATCTACGGACAAATCACACAGATTGAGTAAGTTCAAGACTTTACGGGATGCTAATTTAACAATACTATATTTTATAACAAATACATATATGTATAGATAAATATCCAAAACCCACGTCAATCTGAAAAAGATTATTTTCCATCTTGACCCGACCGGTGATCGAACCCGGGACCTCTGGTGTGGCCGTCTGGCGTGATGACCGTTAGGCCACGGAGGTCATCAGTCGTCAGAAATGCATGGTTTGACCTATTGGTTATAGGTATGTATATTTATGTAATTTGCGCAACAAAATTAAAGTTCAAAAAAGAAAGTCCAATTTGAAATCTAATCTATTATATACATATATATTACTTTTTTAATAGGATTCTAATCATACAATGAAGTTTTTTGACATCAGATTTATTTCAAGTGTTCAATATAATTCCACCAAGCAAAGCAATCCACAATACAATACCATTAACCAAATAAATACTTGAGTTTTTTTTTCAGTTTGCGTGTACCACCCTAGACCTCATCTATGCTTCTCATCAGGCAAGACAGAGGTCAAACGCACTCAGTTTAAAAAAAAATACACGCAATTCAAACAATCTCATTTTAATCAATAAATCAAGTCATTCATAAATGAATTTGCGAGTATGAAAAGCTTTGCTGCGCCATCTATTGATTTTTTTTTGTGAACTATCGTATAAGAATTTAATATATGGAATTATAGCGGTTTTATTAAATTTCACTATGTTGTTCATACAAAAAAGTTGCATCTTAATAAGGATAACAAAAATGTCTAATGACATTTTTGAAATTTTTTTTAAATAGCTGAGATATAAGTTTTTTTTTTATATATTATCGCCATTTTATAAAATTTCGAAAAACTGGCTCGACTAAAAAATTCTATAAAATTCACGAACCTGCTCACAAAATTTCATAAGAATCGGTTCAGAAATGCGACCTGTAGGCGATAACATCCGGACAGACAAAAGAATTTTCGGCTAGTGGAAACTGAGACGCTTCGCTCGCTACGCTCGCTCGGTCGATTATAAATGCGAAAGTGAGTTTGTTTATTTGTTTGTTACCTCTTCACGCTTTATCTAATGAACCCAAATGAACCAATCTTCCTGATTGAAATTTCGCATAGGTACACATAGTTAGAGGTACCGAGAAGGACATAGGGTACCTTTCATCCCGGAAAGAGCACCGTTCCCGTAGGAAATTCACGCGGGCGAAGCCGCGGGAAAAAGCTAGTTTCTAATATTTATGTTCATATAATTTTGGTCATGTCCTTGTATAAAACTAAAATATCATTAAGAATCTCTCTTCCTGCCATTTTGCGTACGCACACGCTGCGCTAATCAACAAAACGTGCGTGCGCGACGGCAGACGAACGGTGACTGAGCATCCTGATCTCTGAATTCAGAAGCCACTGAATATCGGGCCCTAAATTCAGGAAGGTCTAATACCCCTTTTAGACAAGTTTACTAGCTTTTGGCAAAAGAGCGAGAGGTAAGCCGAAAATGAGGTGGTCTGACGAATTGTCGGCATTTGATAGGCGGTGGCAGCAGCTAGCGAGCGATAGACGTAGTTGGAGAGATAAGGGGGAGGCTTTTGCCCAGATAGATAGATTAACACTTTATTGCACCATTTACAGAAATAACATACAAAAGTAGAGAAAAAGTAAATACAAAAATGAGCGCAAAGGCGGGCTTATCGCAAATGCAATTTCTTCCAACCAACCAACCTTACCTTAGCCCAGCAGTGGGACTTATTGTCTAAATAAATAAAAAAACTAGCTTTTACCCGCGGCTTTGCCCGCGTGATGTCCCACGGGAACAGTGCTTTTTCTCGGGATGAAAGGTACCCTATGTCCTTCTCAGTACTTCTAACTATGTGTAAGCGAAATTTCAGGAAGATTGGTTCAGGAGATAATGCGTGAAGAGATAACAAACTCACTTTCGCATTTATAGTATTAGTTAAGATTAGCCGCGCCCCGGGGCTTCGCTCCCGTGGGAATTTCGCGATAAAAATACTCTATGTGCTATTCCTGTATTTTTATACCCGTGGACCAAATTTAATCGAAATCCGTTCAGTGGATTGCGTGACAAACATCCAAATTTTCGTCTATAATATTAGGAGGATGATGTTTACAAAATACAACGTTAAAAGTCTATTCAAATTATCGAGAGGAACGCCGTTGTTATTGCGTTTGTCACACCAGCGCCACCCGCGGAACAGCGCCGCAAACTCCAGCGGTTCCCGGCCCGCCTCCACTACGGACACCGGCACTACCATGCAAAATGCAATCGATATACAGTTATATGCTCCAACCCACCTCAGCAGCCAGCCACGAGTTAGTAGTCAAGCTGACCGCATCCAGCCTGGTGGTAGCGGACCTAGCGGCGCGCAGCCTGCAGTCCCGCCTCGCGTCACACCAGCGCCACCCGCGGAACAGCGCCGCAAACTCCAGCGGTTCCCGGCCCGCCTCCACCACGGATACCGGCACTACCAAAATGCAATCGATATACAGTTATATGCTTCAACTCACCTCTGCAGCCAGCCACGAGTTAGTAGCCAAGCTGACCGCATCCAGCCTGGTGGTAGCGGACCTAGCGGCGCGCAGCCTGCAGTCCCGCCTCGCGTCACACCAGCGCCACCCGCGGAACAGCGCCGCAAACTCCAGCGGTTCCCGGCCCGCCTCCACCACGGATACCGGCACTACCAAAATGCAATCGATATACAGTTATATGCTTCAACTCACCTCTGCAGCCAGCCACGAGTTAGTAGCCAAGCTGACCGCATCCAGCCTGGTGGTAGCGGACCTAGCGGCGCGCAGCCTGCAGTCCCGCCTCGCGTCACACCAGCGCCACCCGCGGAACAGCGCCGCAAACTCCAGCGGTTCCCGGCCCGCCTCCACCACGGATACCGGCACTACCAAAATGCAATCGATATACAGTTATATGCTTCAACTCACCTCTGCAGCCAGCCACGAGTTAGTAGCCAAGCTGACCGCATCCAGCCTGGTGGTAGCGGACCTAGCGGCGCGCAGCCTGCAGTCCCGCCTCGCGTCACACCAGCGCCACCCGCGGAACAGCGCCGCAAACTCCAGCGGTTCCCGGCCCGCCTCCACCACGGATACCGGCACTACCAAAATGCAATCGATATACAGTTATATGCTTCAACTCACCTCTGCAGCCAGCCACGAGTTAGTAGCCAAGCTGACCGCATCCAGCCTGGTGGTAGCGGACCTAGCGGCGCGCAGCCTGCAGTCCCGCCTCGCGTCACACCAGCGCCACCCGCGGAACAACGCCGCAAACTCCAGCGGTTCCCGGCCCGCCTCCACCACGGACACCGGCACCACCAGACGTTTGGCCCGCGCTAGACCCCGCGCGGCTGCTAAAGCGCCTCTGGCGGCGGAGTTGGAAGCGTTGGACCCCACCCAGGCCCACACTCCGCGGTTGCCACTGTCTATTATGTAGACGCCCTGTCAAACATACAGTTTACTAGCTTTTGCCCGCGGCTTCTCCCGCGTGAATTTTCCACGGCAACAGTGCTTTTTCCCGGGATGAAAAGGTATGTCCTGCCATCGATAAAATATTAGTACCTATAGATGGATATTCACGTACATTGAATCTGTACCTCACCAAAGTTGTATTATACTTAGATGGCGCCACTGAGAAGTACATCATCTCGGTTTTCATGAAAATTCCGTGTGTCGCTGCAGTCGTAGTTCAAATACCATACGAGTTAGTTAATATTCAGAGGCAATAGATGGCACCCCATCTCTACAACTACAGTAGGTACCTACCTATGGCAATAGATGGCACCACCATCTCTACAACTACAGTAGGTACCTATCTATACGAATAATAATCGACGTCTACACTACATGCACGAAACGACTATAAAATTACTTATTTATATGTAGGTAGGTCATCGAGATATTTTACTACGTACTAGAGGAGACGCCGAAATACATCGGCGCGTAATCATACGCCAGCCGGCGGCTCTTCGCTCGCTCAGACGGTCGCTACGCAAGCTCTTTGAGTGTTAAGTCTTGCTTGCTCGTGATCAAAAAATCGTGAATTTTCTTCGAAATACGCCCGCGTTTATTACGATACCGTATCAATAATACGAGCAATACATGGAAGTGGGATGGAGTAACTTTCCTTCGGTGAGTTACTAGATAATCATTTTTTAACTTAATTTGTGCTAAATATTATTAGCGGACGCCATGATGCCCATGACGCGTCATTTGTCATAGACTAAGAATTCAGATAGAACAAGTGTAGGTAGAATAACCTGTAATTTCTTGTTATACCTAGCCTACCTTATAAAAGTGATACCATTTTAATAAAATATTATTTATGTACTAACATTGTATTATGTTTGTTTTAGCCAAGAAGCAAAAACGTGGCATCAGAATAATAATCGTTTATCTTCTAAGAGGCAAAAATTAATTAAACTTATATTGTTTGAAGGAATTAAATAAATATTACTCACTGAAAAATTATATGGCGTTTATTTTTTTGTACCTATCAAAACTAAAAGTATAATTTGTAATTAGTCTACTGCGTTCTAATTACACGCGAACGAAGTCGCGGGCATAAACTAGTATGCAATAAAGAAACAAACATCAATTTGTTTTGTACCTACCAAGTTTTATTCAAAAGATTTGGTAAGTTCAAAACGCGAAACAGATGTCCACTCTGTGGTGTTTGTTATAATCTTGAGTCGCAAGTAAACAATAGCCTTGAAGCCAATGATATATTATAATACAGATATGTTACGTTCATAGTAATTTGCGTTTTAAGCTGGCCATTGACGATCAGTTTTTCGCGTAAAACTAGACGTAAAACTGTGGCATCACTCCAAATGGTTTTAGGCCTACTAGAATTCCCCATTCACTGGCGTAAATCCGGCTCTTCAGTTTTCGATCGGCCGGGCTGAGTGACCTATTATGGGCTTAAACAAGCTAATTATTAAAAAATAAAATAAAATTAAAACGTTTATTCGGATTTGTTATTGAAATGAGTATTTTGCGTAGCATATTTCTGAAAAAAATGTTAGTACAATTTTGGTATACCTATTTGAATTTTGCTTTTTAGTATTTATTAGTATTGACCGGACAATTTTTTGGTATTTTGTAAAATTTTAAAACGGTCACACTGACTCACATAGCCTATGGCACTCGGGGGGCTGCAAGAAATCTAAAAATATCTCACATCAAAATCTGTTAAGCCGTTTAGGACTTATGGTGAAATAAAAAAACTTACATACATACATGAACCCTGAAAACATAACACTCCTTTTTTGGTCAGTCGTGTGAAAAGGAATCAATTCAATCACGTCAATTTGTTAATTGAGTTATCGCTAGAACCAAATGACTGGACAAAATAATTTAAGGATGGACGAAACGACATATTTCAAGCTTTTGAAATATATAACTCCACAATATATTGCTAAACAGGATACTATTAAGAGAGAAGCTATTAGCCCTCATGAGAGATTGACTACCACTCTTCGTTAATTAGCATCGGGAATGAGTTACGAAGAATTAAAATTTCCAACTGCAATATCTCCACAGCGTCTAGGAGTCATCATTCCAGAAACACGCTCAATCACCGCGGGCGATGCGAGCGAACTGACGACTTGGAATGACGATCACACACTCACGGGCAGTTTGGCGCGATGCGCCGTTGGTTTTATGGTAGACACGGAAATTTTCCGTGGCGCGTCGTCAGTTAAAACTCTGGAGTGATGATTTTACACTCACGATCAAATTTTGGAGTGACGCCACGGTTTTATGTCTAGTTTTACGCGAAAAACTGATCGTCAATGGCCAGCTTTAGGTCTGTTCCGAGCAATCCAAAACTACACACATCGACAAGTTTTACTGATAAGTAAGACAAAAGATATAAAAGAGCATGCGAATGAAAGAGATAGCAATAGTTTTCAATGATTCCTCGTCAAATGTTTCTTATGCATAGAGTAACATTTTTTGTTGTAGAGAAGACACTTATTTGAAAAGAAAGTACATGGTTAAGAAATAAAACATCTTATAAAAGTAAATCATATATGTATATTGAAATATTTAACAATTCAGTGTCGGAAAAAACTCGGAAACCTAATTGATAAAAAGAAAAACAATAGTAATCCTCAATTATCAGTATAATGTATTAATAGTAGAAAATCGAATTCAGTGAAACTATTTTAATGTTTATTAAATTAGTCCATTACACACATTAGATAGCTATTATAATAACGAACAATAATAAAAAACAACTGAACATTAATTTTAGGCATTGAAGTCACCATCAGTATTCGATTCTGCACTAACTAATCTATGTCCGCAGCGCACGCATCCTTGTCGCTCTCACGTCAAAACTAGAATCTCTCTTTCTTTGTCTGAACATGGCGTCAGTGAGTGAAAAATAATTGAAATATACTAAACAATCAAACTATTTTTGCATACTCACATGTGATAAGAGATCCCTTGTACTTTGTTAACTTTAGAATCATGATTGGTACACTTTCGAAACACACACGATGGCATTTTTAATATATCTTGGTAAGGACACAGGAACTTACGACGCGGTACGCTCGACGAGGCGCTTGGCGCAGACTGATTACAAGACGTTCCAATTGGGTCGTATTCGAGTCTTCACAGCGCGCGCGCCTATAACATATCTGCCTCTTGTTTATAGTATATCATTGCTTGAAGCGCTGTAGCGCTGCTTGTTTCTGGACACTTTAATTATTGCTCCAGCGCTGCAGCGGATTTATTTTAACTTTTACAAAAACGGGACACACATTTTATTTGGAGTAGCCAGGGACTGGATATCGATATTTTCAAAATACCGATATTTTGACGAAAATATCGATAACGGAATCGATAACTGAAGTAAATACCAATATTTTTATCGCTATTATGGTGAACTGGTATAAAAGTATCGATCATTTTTATCGATACACCTAGGCTGCGAGGCGACGTTGCTAGATCGTGCACGTCATGTGTACCGCGGCCGCCAGCGTTCGCCGAGCGCGGGACGGCACGGTACGGCAACAGCGCGCTCGCATGAGCATTCATTTATTTGATGTTTTGTTGTCATAGATAACCCCCAATAGATTCAGTATCATTCAATTCCTGTTCGCGTCGAAAAGTCGAAAGTCACCAAACTTAGAGGAAGTACGCGGGGGTCGGGAGCGGCAGCTGACGTCAACGAGAAAAGGACACACATATACTTGATACTTGGAAAGAAAGAGATGCTTGCAAAAGACATCAACGACACCCCATTTTGGTACTCTAGTTCGCAATGTTTCACATAGTTCGACCATTATAATGTGAACTCTGCACGTAATTTTATTAAATTAATTAATAAACTTACCTGTGGAAAGTTATACCATCCTTTTGGAGATTTGATATCCTTGATGATTTTCTGTACCATTTTATGGAACATGTACTCATTTTTACACACTCAACGAACCTAATAGATTTTTTCGGAAATTTTCACAAAACAATCTCACAGGTCTGAGTTCTGGTCGCAACTAATGAAGCAATTTCATTTATACGTGTAAAAGCATGTAAGTGCGGTGACCACGGACGCCCATACAAGCGGAATCTATTGGGGGTTATCTGTGTTTGTTGTAGTACTCTCGCGACTACCTACTTTTGTATGTTGTGAAAATATTGTGCAAAATAAATAAGACAACTATAATACGAGTATAGAATAAATGACAAGTGTGAATTAGAAATAGAGGGTACCTAATAATACTGACAAATGATATAAAATTAATTTTAATGAATATGCGAAGAGGATTTCATATAGCTTTTGCCCGCGGCTTCGCCCGCATGAATTTTACACGAGAACAGTGCTTTTACTCGGTATGAAAGGTACGCTCTATGTCCTTCTCCGTACTTCTAACTATGAGTATGCGCAGAAATAGACAAATTTTTATTCGGATATTTTTACTCGAATTATCTATCATACGAATAAAATTTTATCCGTGGAAATTCATTCGCGGTTAATTTATATACGAATAAATCATCCGCGGATAAATTGGCCTCGAATAAATTATCCGTGATATTATCCGTCATTGGAATAACGAATAAATTACGACATAATTTTCATAAGTACAATCGTTTTAGGTAAGTAATGCTTGCTTGTTTTTGATGTAAAACATCTGTCGTCTGGCTTCTGACAATCTATAGGAGTGATTTCGTAGTGTTAAATAAATTTAAACTTACCAAACCAAAAAATTGTTTTTTACCAAGAAACAAAGTAATGCCGAAAATTTTGGACCGACCAAGTGAAATATATATTTATACTTCAATTGAAAGGCAAGTGATATTAAACCAACGGGCAATTTCAATTGGTCGGATTATACGTCAGCGATAAAAATCTGAGTGACTTCCAACGGCCCCGGCGGGACGGCCCCGGTGCCGGGGCCGTTGGAAAAAAAAATTCCAACGGCCCCGGCGGGCCCGGATTTTGCGTTGACGGGGCCGTTGGAAAAAAAATTTTGCCAACGGCCCCGGCGTGTTTTTTAAATGGGACGGATAGCATTATAAATTAATAGCATACGCTCCGGTAGTGTTTAAAGAGGGGGAAATTGTGTATTATTTTGTAGACCTTAAATATGAAATGAAATTAAAAAAAAGAGTTTCTATGTAACACTCACTTTTTATTGTTGAAAAAAAATAAATATCAACTAGGTATCAACAATCATATATATAATAAAATAAAATACATGATGTTTGTATTATATTATGACACAGAATAAATAATAGTAGGTACAAGTATTAAGATAACAAACCGTCAACTACCAAATATCTTACTGTCTCTGTTGTATTTTTAGTCCGTAAACAGTATTTATAACTAATTAACGTATTATTAACTGATTGTTCCATAGAAACACTTTTTTTAATTTCATTTCATATTTAAGGTCTACAAAATAATATACAATTTCCCCCCCCTTTAAACACTACCGGAGCGTATGCTATTAATTTATTATGCTATCCGTCCCATTTAAAAAACACGCCGGGGCCGTTGGCAAATTTTTTTTTCCAACGGCCCCGTCAACGCAAAATCCGGGTCCGCCGGGGCTGTTGGAAAATTTTTTTCCAACGGCCCCGTCAGCGGGGCCGTCCCGCCGGGGCCGTTGGAAGTCACTCAAAAATCTGAATGTAAACATTTGGCGCACCATTTAGAAAAAGATCCGTCATCATTTATTATTTTATTCTCATTTCATGCTATAATATTTTATTATCCTAACTTCCTAACTAATATTATAAATGCGAAAGTGAGTTTGTTTGTTTGTTTATTTGTTTGTTTGTTTATTTGTTTGTTTGTTTGTTACCTATTCACGCTTCATCTACTGAACAATCTTCCTGAAATTTCGCATACACATAGTTAGAAGTACGGAGAAGGACATAGGGTACCTTTCATCCCGGTAAAAGGCACGGTTCCCGTGGGAAATTCACGCGGGCGAAGCCGCGGGCGAAAGTTAGTATGTAATAAAAATGGTGGCATATGTTTTTCATTCTAAAATAAATATAAACAATGGTATTCTCTTAAATTTAGCAATCTAAAAGTTGTTTTTAATATTTTATTGTTTGATTGTAATGACTGTTCTACATTATATGAATTTTATTCCTAATTGGCTCATATTATTGTCATCCACTATTCTTTGTTTACAAAGTTTCTACGATCTATTGGCGCATGACGGGGCCTTTAGGTACCTATAGCTGTTTCTATATTTCAAAAATATTTGTTTGGTGCTGTTTCTCATACTGGCAATGAGTGTTGCCAGCATTATACGTTTTCCCATTTTCGATGGAAATTACGCATAAGTAAAAAATATGTAAAATGGCAAATTTAAAAATTAATATGATAAATATTTAATAAAATAGCTATAAGCTATAATTTAAGTTGGGGCGAAAACACATTGTTTGTTTGTATGTATGTTTGTTCTTCGATAACTCTAGAACGGTTGAATTAATTTCGATGATATCAAGAATACGTGTAGCAACTATCTATAGAATTTTTAATTTCGTTGCGCAACAAAATCGATTCAGTCGTTTTTGAGATATACGCATATTTTTAAAATAATAATCGCGATGTCTAAGTTCGCGGCGAACCACTAGTTATTTTTATAAATAGGCAATAAAAGTACTCTACGAGTATGAAAAGTAATTGATACTACAGATATTTACTCACTGATAAGGGTTTAAACAAAAATATAACTCGAGTAGGGAATTTTTTTGTTACAATTGGCAACACAACTTTCGAAGTACTTAAAAAATGATAATTTGTTTAAAATTTTAGATTTTTAGATAGAAAGTACCTACCTACTGTTGCATGGACTCGTAAACTAAATATAATAATTATGCAAGTGTGTGGTAGAGATCTGAACACAAAAAGACGTGTATTGTACTTACGTGGGAAATGTGATTCATATATTACGTTCACTGCGTTTCTTATAGTTTCTGCTGTAGCTCACCGTGTTGTAAACTTGTAACACGAAATACAAGTTCTAATATAGATTTACACTTAAAATATCACGCGAAACAATATCTCCATTCCAATATACTAGTGGTTCGCCGCGCGAATTTAAAATTTACGCATTTTTTATTTTTAAAATATGCGTAAGTACCATCGGTAAGTACATATATCTCAAAAACGGCTGAATCGATTTTGTTGCGCAACGAACTTAAAAATTCTATGGATTTGCTACACGTATTCTTACATACATACATACATATAATCACGTCTTTATCCCTTACGGGGTAGACAGAGCCAAAAGTCGTGTGACTCGAAGGCCACGCTTAGCTAAATAGTGGGCTCTCTGATGGAATGGAGATTCAGGTATAGTTGCCAGCCCATCGCCTATGAGTGGAGGAATCCCCAGTTTAAACCCCTTTCCCTCGATTGACTTTTACAATCTGCACGGGAAGAGAAGCAGCTGGCACATTCTATGTTTTTCTTCGCTCCCAGACCAGCATGGAAGCAAATTAATTCAACGGTTCGAGAGTTATCGCGGAAAAAAACATACTTACATACATACAAACAATGTGTTTCCTTTGTGTTAACTTGAATTATTATTATTGTAATCTAATGAAAAATCTGTCTCCTCAATATTATTTTAAAATGACTTTTTTTTTCAAATATAAGGATTTATTTGCAATTTTTAATTTTATGAATATTGATTTCTTATGAAATGGAATAAATAAATACATGAATGCCCGAAACCTTAGAATTGCGCCATCTAGTGAATTTGTGTGGTACTATTACGCGATTTGCTTTGATCAAGCTTTGTTGCTTCTAATTTTAACGACAAAATAGACAAAACACGCGAGAACCGCGAGATTGATACTGGTAGCGACATCTAGTTAGTCCAGGAACAAGTAACAGTCAGGCACATTTTGATATATGAAGAATATCTGTCTATACTTGTTAATATTTTGTCGATGGTCCTGCTCAGTATTTCTAACTATGTGTATGTGAAATTTCAGGAAACTTAGTTCAGTAGGTAAAGCGTGAAGAGTCACAAACAAACTCACTTTAGCATTTATAATATTACTAGCTTTTGCCCGCGGCTTCGCCCGCGTGAATTTCCTACGGGAACAGTGCTTTTTCCCGGGATGAAATGTACCCTATGTCCTTCTCCGTACTTCCAGCTATGTGTAAGCGAAATTTCAAGAAGTTTGGTTCAGTAGATAAAGCGTGAAGAGGTAACAAACAAACAAACCAACAAACAAACTCACTTTCGCATTTATAATATTAGTTAGGATGATTTCGGCTCGAGTAGTATGAATTAAGAATCTCCTTATGACTTGTAAGTGTGTAGCATCCAGTGACGTTAGCCCTAAAATTACTAAATCATTGCACTATGAAATTGTAAACTCACATCGTCACTCAAATCATCTCTATGCAGCGGCGCCCTCTTCACCTCCTCCAGCCTAGCCGCGGGCCTCTGCGAGGGTACAGTCACCGCCACTCTCGGCGGCTGCGTGGCGCGGTACAGTCGCGCGTGCCTGGGCGGGTCTGCCGGCGGCGCCGCTGGTCTGACGGACCGAGCTCTCAGTTCTAGCAAGGTGTCCAGTAGACCGCGGTCCGAGGCTGGCAGGGTCTGCTCGTACCCGTCGTGAGCGATTGCAATACGCCGCGCCGTCATGCCTTTCTCTGCTCCTCGTGCCATGCGGTATGCGATCTAAAACGGTTCGATAAACTCTTATTTATAAGCCCTGACGACACATTAGTTAGCACGGGTGTTCAAAGCTGTGGTGGCCAAGTGATAACGACACCCGTCTGAAGTCGGATAGGACCCGGGTTTAAATCCTACATGTGTCACGTGAGTTTATAGACCAATCTGACTCATGTATGGTACACCACCTGCTTCCGGTGAAGGAAAACATCGTGAGGAAACCTGCACATTTTGGCTGACTGTTTAGTTTAATAGTGTGTATACGGCTACTGCCACTAGATGGCGGTAGTCGTCAAAGTCATGCCAGATGCCTTTAGGCGATTTGAATAAAATCTGACACCAGTGTTAGTAATAACACACTCGATATGAAGAAGATTAGTTAGCACTTCTTAGAAGCAAATCTGTTGGAAGTAATATACGTATGTATACCTTAGCTCCGAATATCTTCTCTACCAGGTTAGCAGCCCGTCCCAGCCACAACAGAAGCAGCGATGAGGTATCCAATACAAACACCCCGTCCGCAGACAAATGAGACCAGGACACTGGTTCCAGTTGCAGGAGAACGGGACGTCGACCTTTCACTCGATACAGACGCGCGCCGCCGTTGAGGGTGCCTGAGCCACTTCGGAGGATCCTGCAAATATTTCCATCTGAGTGATCTGAGTAATATTAGAAAATTAATTCAATTTGCACATAGCGGTTTAAGGTTAAATAAGTACATTTTTGTTTTATCAAATGAACTGCTAGTTCTTTCGGTAAAATACTGGGTCCACTCTTCGGTATTCCAGAATAACATCATTTCAGTGATTTTGGCTACCGCACGGACCTATCGTAAAGTGGGTAAAGGCAGGCAAATGATGAAATTGGCTGATTTTGATCTCACCTGATACCATCTCGGAAGTAGGAGAGCAGCCGCGGCGTCTCCTTGGTGGCAGCCTCCCGGTGGATAACGACCGGTACGCCCAGGTGCGCCGCCAGCTGGGTCCCGCGGCGGAGCGCCAGGGCTGCGAGCGAGCCGCTGCGCTCGCCGGCCCACGCGTGGATGTGGCGCTCCGCGAACTCACTGGTGCCGTTCTCTTTTATTTCTTTGCGCTGGTCACAGAAAAATAAGAAAATGTCAGTACTACCAGTAGGACACAATGGTAGGACCACGGGTGTAACATGAATTTTACACACAGTCAAAAAGCTTAACTTTATAAAGTTATGATAGTTAAGTTTCTATGTATGTATACATACATACATACATACATAGAATCACGTCTTTATCCCTTGGGAGGTAGAGAGAGCCAAGAGTCGTGAGACTCGAAGGCCACGCTTAGTTAAATAGTAACTAACTACCTAACTATGATAAGTTTTATAAAGGTTTCACAAATCAACACCTGGGATGAAGTAGGTAATTATTAAGGCTACTGCATATAAGGAAAGAAAAATTTTAATGTAGTTTTTCTGTGTATAATCCTGGATCATTTGTGTACTTACGATGACGTCGGGTCCCGCCGGCTGTCCTGTAATGGAGCACGAGTACACCAGGTAAGCCTCCGCGTCGTAGAAGGTTCCGTAGTGAGTACGTGGCAGCATCTCCGTACCAGATTCCTTTCAATTTAAGAAAGATGTTGTTTAGTTAAAATTTAAAAACAGTCAAGAGCAAGTCAACCTACCCAAATTTATTGCAAATTCGCCACTATTACCGCAGCATAAAGGTCCATGCAGGACAATTTGACATGCATTTACTGTACATAAACGCATATGTTGTGAAAGTGACCCGAGATGTCACGACTCACGATTGAGGACGTTATCTGGATTACAAGCTTTGTCATACTGTCTGTTGACGCGACATTAAAAACTTGCTCCTATTGAAAATGGCGATAAAATGTACCTACCTATCTATTCAACACTAAAAAAGAAAGCTGCGTCTTAGAAAATAATGACAATTGGGACAAACAAGTATGTGTAAATGATTAATATTTTTTTGTACTTGAACAAAATTGTTTTATGCAAATATAATAATACTTACAGTCAATGTACAGTTAAGTAGTTTTAGAGCCATGACAATCGCAAGGTTGTCAGTACTTTAACACACATCTTTTGTCTATCTACGATCAAATCTTGGAAATTTTTCCCCACATCCCGATTATGATTGACACGAAATTTTGCATGAATTTGTCCGTCGAGATTTGAGATAAATACACCGAAATAGGTAAAATTAAATATGCTTATAATAAGAAAAAGCAGGTAATGTGTCTGCCGGACAAAGGCTTAAGATAAATTAAGAAAAATCGTGACAGAGATTCAATTAAACCCAACTTTATTCGGTCTTTATTAACTATAGTATAGGTCATATAAAACATTGAATAGGTACCTACTAGTTTATGGTTTTAATACAAACTTGCAGAACTTGGTAATAAAGACTAGTTTACTAAAACAATTACCTAACTATCAATCATATTTTAATAAGCTTTCGATCTTTATCGCGAGCTTTATAGAGATAGCTTTTCATCTACTTAGTTTTTCCTGGGGTTAAGTGCATATAAAGTAGATATCTAATTCGAGAGAAAGTCTTGCTTCGCAATTACTATGTAATTTGTTATCGCGAGGAGATATCTGTCTGACTGTACGTGAAATATAGTGCGTAGTGAGAGCAATCTCGGATAAACCACAAAGTGTCTACGATTTACTAAATAAACTAACCATAAGATAATATTTGCCGGGTTGTATATTTCAATAATTTTAATCAAAATGTCATGTTAGGTCAACATGTTATTCTTTTTTTCGGCAGGATTCATTACACACTCGGCTTTATTATGGCGCTCGCTTTTGGCTCTTAGTACACTTGTATCATAATATCCCAGCCTTTAAGTTGGTTTTACGCCGACCTAAGTACGAGTACTTTGTAGCTTGTGTTGCGGATATATTTTTATGGAGTTTTTGACGAAGCATGTTGCTGAAAAACATTTGTGAAGATTTTTGACGAAGCGTGTTGCTGATAAACATATGTACTTCTTACTATAAGTTATGTTCTAAATAAATTATCTTTATGGACAGCTAATTAGGCACTACTAAGTACTATGTACGCATGTTTTTATCTATATTGATCTAGAGTTAAAAATCGTTAAGTCGCGGTCCGGCGCCCGCGCAGCCTAGCGGTACTGCTGCAGAGTGAATCACACTCCGCTGCCGTTACATTACAATGGTCTGCCTATTCGCCCAGTATTTGTTGCATTTCATGGTGCACAAATATTTAGCGCATTGGAAGAAGATGTAGGTATTCTGCAAATGTTTTGCATTGACTGGCTTTTTCGAGGTATCAACGTTACATCTATAGTTTATGGCCATGCGAAAAACTACGTAAGTATGCGCAAGAACTAACTAAAAAGAACTGTTATAGGTATATATTGTATCGACAATATCACTAAAGTAGCTATACTAGTAGAGCCATCTATCTTGTGATAGGTCGACTTTATTAGTCGTTATGGTCACGAAAAGTTGTTTTACTTTAGGTTATGGGCCCAGCACGCTTCCACTTCTTTCCTAATTCAGAAGAAATCTTTTCAATATATCAAAGAGTTGCCTCGATAAATACCTACTGGAATTCAGCGTTTTTTGGTCCTTTAGCAACTAAATATGCACCAAAAAAATTGTGTTTCTTTTGTCGTAGAGCGCAGTCATTATGTATTCGTATGATGTAAAACTTGTTTAAATAGAATAGACAGAGAAACATGATCGCGTGATATTCAAGTTTTCATTTGATTTGCGAATTTATTTGATGTGCGTGATATTCGTGGACGATCTGTTTGTTTTCTGTGCGCGTCTGTTTCCATGCCAAAATATTATTATAGTTTTCAACTACCATTGCACGATCATTCTGACAGGCTTTTACTAATAAAATAATTATTATTCCGCAGATAAATCTGTGAAAATGTATCAGAACTGCACGATTATTATTTAAAAAAGTACCTGTCCTTATGTGTATGTATATGGGACTTTCGTTGTGTAGGATAACCTTCCTTACTCATAAAGGTGGCTATTGTATACGTTTTTGATGTAAAAGCATCTATTGGAGCAGCTTGGTAGTAAAGTTGACTCGAATGTCGTGACGCAAAATCGTACCATCGATGCTTAGATGTTTTTACATCTCCTATGACGACTAACCTTTTTTTTAAACTAAAGATTAGTGCTAAAGTACTCTCATATAGAAATAAGATATGGTGAAAAAATTCCATGCGAGCAGGACTTGAACCCGCGACCAGGTCTTTATACGACCTTGCTCTTCCAACTGAGCTATCGCATTTCAATCCTGCACATCGAAAATCTTCACCATATCCAATTTCTATTGAAACGCATTAGGCATGCGTCACCTAACACCAATACCCACTATATGAGAGTACTTTAGTACTAATATTGCATCTGAGATGCTCAAAAATCCAAAAAAAAAAAATATTGATGGCTTCCTACACTTTAATTGATTTTCAACTTCATCGAATATGGGTTAAATCAAATACCTTACTCATATAGTGGGTATTGGTGTTAGGTGACGCATGCCTAATGCGTTTCAATAGAAATTGGATATGGTGAAGATTTTCGATGTGCAGGATTGAAATGCGATAGCTCAGTTGGAAGAGCAAGGTCGTATAAAGACCTGGTCGCGGGTTCAAGTCCTGCTCGCATGGAATTTTTTCACCATATCTTATTTCTATATGAGAGTACTTTAGTACTAATATTGCATCTGAGATGCTCAAAAATCCAAAAAAAAAAATATTGATGGCTTCCTACACTTTAATTGATTTTCAACTTCATCGAATATGGGTTAAATCAAATACCTTACTCATATAGTGGGTATTGGTGTTAGGTGACGCATGCCTAATGCGTTTCAATAGAAATTGGATATGGTGAAGATTTTCGATGTGCAGGATTGAAATGCGATAGCTCAGTTGGAAGAGCAAGGTCGTATAAAGACCTGGTCGCGGGTTCAAGTCCTGCTCGCATGGAATTTTTTCACCATATCTTATTTCTATATGAGAGTACTTTAGTACTAATATTGCATCTGAGATGCTCAAAAATCCAAAAAAAAAAAAAAAATATTGATGGCTTCCTACACTTTAATTGATTTTCAACTTCATCGAATATGGGTTAAATCAAATACCTTACTCATATAGTGGGTATTGGTGTTAGGTGACGCATGCCTAATGCGTTTCAATAGAAATTGGATATGGTGAAGATTTTCGATGTGCAGGATTGAAATGCGATAGCTCAGTTGGAAGAGCAAGGTCGTATAAAGACCTGGTCGCGGGTTCAAGTCCTGCTCGCATGAAATTTTTTCACCATATCTTATTTCTATATGAGAGTACTTTAGTACTAATATTGCATCTGAGATGCTCAAAAATCCAAAAAAATAAATAAAAATAAAATAAAGATTAGTGCGTTAAAACAAACAAACAGGTACCTATTTATTTTTGTTTAACTGTGATTTATGGATCACAGTTTAGTTTAGTTATGGTTTAGTTCACCGCAATCTTGCGGTGGATGATTTATCACCTCACATATCTTTCTAAAATGATCTCCATAAATTTGAATATCTACAAAGATTTATTAGTGCTGCGTGAACGTTCGAGATTATTGAACAATAACAATGTCCTAGTTGATTGTCTTACTTTCATGATTATATCTGAAAACTGTCTCGTAACTCATAAATAAATGATAGTTCGCCATCGCTTGCAAATCATGGTCTATGCGTTGCAGTAGCGGCGTATTTTACACTCGTATTTCATATTCATATTTTTCCGCCCCTATCCATGTCAGTTTTAAGATCATTTTCACATCCAAACGATTCACATAGTAAGATCTTCGAAAGAACGGTCATATAAATCATTCCCGCTGTGATTTTACTTGCAGGATCGATCTAGCTAGACATATGAATATTTATGACTTCTGCAAATTATAAAAAAAATTGAAAACACGACCACAGATTACTAAAAACTATATAACTACTTTGTGACACAACTGACAACTCACATAGCCTATGTCACTCGGAGGAATGCAAGGAATCTAAAAATACCTCTTACATTCAAATCTGTTCAGCCGTTCAGGACTTATGGTGAAAAAAGAAACTTACATACATACATGAACCCTGAAAACATAACACTCCTTTTTGGTCAGTCGTGTAAAAAGTTAAGGCCCAGATTTGCCGCCCCTAGAATCTGCCGCCCAAGGCTCCAGACTACTCTGTCTGCTGGAGAATCCGCCGCTGATGCGTTGCATTGCATAGCAAGCGCCCAGCCACGCTCGGCATGCATCGGGAGATGCAATTTAGTGCTAGTACTGGGCTAACTGTACACTTTCTCTCGTATTGTTTGATACTATAGAAATTGTAATTGAATGCCATTTCAAAGCTGGTTTATTAGTAACTTTGCAGTTGAAGGGTTTTAGAAAACAGATATCTGGAATATCCCACTAAGAAAAATTAAGTTTGGGGAATAAAGCGAATGGAAATTAAACCATAGAGCATTTGAATTTTGAGTTTTTTTAATTTGTTGTTTTTTTTAGTAGAGTTATATATAATGTGAGATGCTTATTGTGTACGAAACCCTCGGTACGCGAGCTTGACTCGCATTTGGCCGGTTTTTTAATACTTTGTGGTCTAAATGAATTTCACAAATATTGCGAGCTTAGTTGTATCTTCTTTTAAAAGTCTAGTGATTGCCGATTTTGAAACTAAACTGTGGTTTCCGCAATTTGCGAGTAATTTACGAAACCGCACGAGTGGCTCCAGCACCCGTCTCTGTGAGAAAATTTCGATTTAGCACTTGAACTTTCACATGACCTCGCAAATGACCAACAATGTTTTTGTTTTAGAATTATACCTACCAACTCGAAATGGATAACAACCAACGGAATACTTATTCTCACACTTTATATCGATCAAAACAATCTTGGTGTGAATAAATAAATTTATAAGTACCGTTTCCTTGCAAAAACAGATAGTCATACCATCGATGTCATACCCAAGTTTAAAAAAAAAATTGATTTGGCAACTTAGGGAGCCAAAGTTCTAAAACTATTAGGTATAAATTATCTAAACCGTATCGTCTTGTATACCTTTTTTGTAGTACCAATAAATTTGACTTAATAAATAGTTAAATAAGGATTAAGTTACATTAAGAAAATAGGAAAGGAGTCGGTTGATAGCAAAATGAAATTAATTGGAAGATGCCTATATGTTCACCAATTTCAACAATATAAATTGCACTCAGATAAAATCTGAAGAATAGATGTCTCAACTGTGCGGAATGCCATCACCTATGAAAAAGTTGGATAGACTTGATAGATTCCGAGCGAGATAGTTCAAGTACGTACGTATAGCACAGACGTATAGTCACGAATATTAATATGTGATAAGGTATAAAATTGTATATATATTGTGCTCGAGACTGTACACATCTGATTATTTCGAAACCGAATCTGTTAATAAAGCTACAGTAATCATCAATCATAACGCGAAAGTAAGAATGTCTTTAAAAATTACAGATGACGGGAACATAATGATAATGCGTGCCGTCTTGCGTGATAGGTCAGTGCGATTTGTTGACGATATGTGCGTGCGCACTGCGATTGCGATCATTTCATTTTATTTCATGTAGGTACTTACTTACATATGGTGGCTGTGTGTGATCTGTGATATGACTATTATTTCAAAATTCTATTGATAGTATCAGAGGCATGTGATCGCGATATGAAAGTGCTTGATGCACGACTCAGCCAGACTACGCGATGCCTACAGCTTTTTATTCTGGTGACAGTAAATAACAACTTGAGCGCTAGACCTTCCCGTAGATGTCCTTTTTTGACAAATCTACGATAAAAGATTGGGCTTTGTAACGAGGATCTGTCATTGCAGTCGGGTCAATATGAGAGTGGAAAAGCTTATTTTGCAGAATCCAGATTCGTACCTATGGTACGTAGTACTTAAACTCCATTTATCCTTACCAGTCCTATCAACAATCTTCAAAGTACTTTTTGTTGAATTTTCTTGAAAATAAATCAAATATTAGTTCAAACCTAAACATTCTAAAGTAAAACATTTAATAAAAACGAAAGTAATTTCCTAAAAAGTCTATTTTAATTTATACTGTTGTAAAATCATAAAAAGACATGGTAAGATTGCTTACATGATAGGACTGGTAAGAATAAATGGATTTTATATTAATTCTGTGCCTGTTCTTTACATCATGGGTGTTTTGCGTGGCTCAATCAATACGTTTTTTTTACTTACCGCGATTCTCCAGACGAGGAAGGCCGTGTAGTCCTTAGGCACGGTGCGGAAGGCAGCCTCCGCGGCGCGCGCGCTGCCGCCATCTTCTTCCTAAAAACATTAAAAGGAATTGATCAACATTTGCCTTTATCCGTTCGGAAAAGTACAGTCTCGGGCGCATAAAACTGACGGACGGTCGGTTTTATCTGCTCCCGACTGTACATAAGCAGTTAGATACCTACTTATTCCACCTAAATATTTGATTTACTCAAGCCATCTCTCTGTCTCTTCATTCAGAAGGACTATATCGTCTAATCTACTTCCTCGCCTAAAAGGAACCAATTTAGGACAAAAACAAAGCTATCTCCTAATATTATTAAAAATAATCTTGAGTCTAATAGTGTACATAAGTAAAATTAAGTAAATACATAGGTAACCTACTTATTAAAGTAATCAACAATCTTGTTCCTTTTGTTACATACGTGTACCTATCATCATACCTACTCGTATTATATTTTATCCGTGAATCCTTGATTTTTCCGAGTCAGTTTGCATTTTGATAATTATCGCATTTGATTGCGTCGACTGCCGATCGATATTCTGGTAATGTATATTTACTTAGTTACCAACTAGTATTATAATCAAGCAAGAGATACTCAGTTCTGTGATCAATCAATTATCGGTTGGATTTGGAACAATTTTCGTGATTTTGTCTTCATCTCAAGATGGTTCTTTTTGCCATCGAACTAAAGTCGTTTTCACATAAGTATAATTTATCTATCAGTCATTTAGCCCTAGCATCGGGCACGCAATATTTGGCGCTAACCTGATTTCGGCCAAACCCTTTACTATACATTAACGATTATAGGGCAGACCTGGGTGCGTCTCAAGGTTGGGAGTGCTGGAACCAGTTAATCAGATGACCGGCATAATAAACGGAATGGCCGGCAAAATAAATGTAATAGCCGCGATTGTGGAACATCCACAATGCTGGGAGCGGCTAGCAGTTGGTATGTGGACTATGAGATGATATCACTGTTTACTTTGTTATAAATTTATCTGTTCTAGGAATTATTGTAAAAGAATAAGTTGCAGGCGGGTCTCCTAAAATATTTTTTAAATAATTGGTCAAGTGCGTGTCTGGCCACGCGCAATGTAGGGTTCCGAAGGTACCTTTCCTGTAGAAATGCGGACAAATGAACTTATATTTACTTCCAGTTTTATATGAAAATAACCTAAGTAAAGTCCATTTATTCATAATTGTCCTATTATGTAAACAATCTTCACAGTACTTTTTGTTGAATTTTGTTGAAAATAAATCAAATATCAGTTCAAACCTACACATTCTAAAGTTAAACATTTATTAACCACGAAAGTAATTTCCTAAAAAGTCTATTTTAATTTATAATGTTGTAAAATCATAAAAAGCCATTTTTTTTTTATAACATAGGGCGGCAAACGAGCAAGCGGGTCACCTGATGGTAAGCGATCACCGCTGCCCATGGACTACTGCAACACCAGGGTATTACAAGAGTGTTGCCGGCCTTTCAAGAAGACGTAGACTCGTTTTTTGAAGGTTCCAATGTCGTATCGGTTCGGAAACACCGCCGCAGGAAGTTAATTCCACAGATTAGTCGTACGTGGCAAGAAGTGTCTTTTAAAACGTACGGTGGTTGACAGCCAGTCATCCAGATGGTATGGATGAAACTTCAACTTGTGACGGGTGGTATGGTTGGTGAAATTTTGCGGCAGGTATTACGTCGAACAATTCCTCAGAGCAATCCCCATGATAGATGCGGTAGAGAACGCACAAGGATGCGACATCCCTACGCAGAGCCAGAGGATCAAGACGGCTACCGAGAATCTCGTCATCGACGATGCGAGTTGCACGACGTTGAACGCGGTCAAGAGGGAAAAGTTAGTATTGTAGTGCCCCGGCCCACAGATGGGAGCAATATTCCATATGCGGCCGTACTTGTGCCTTCTACAGCTGAAGGCGATGCGCCGCTGTGAAATATCGCCTTGCTCTACCAAGGACACCCAATTTTTTGGAAGCCAACTTGGCCTTTTCTTTAAGAAAAGGCCAAGATTACAGATTAGATTTTACATGGTAAGATTGTTTACATAATAGGACAATCCTAACTAATATTATAAAAGCGAAAGTGAGTTTGTTTGTTTGTTTGTTTGTTGGTTTGTTTGTTTGTTTGTTTGTTTGTTACCTCTTCACGCTTCATGTACTGAACCAATCTTCCTGAAATTTCGCATACACATAGCTGGAAGTACGGAGAAGGACATAGGGTACCTTTCATACCGGGAAAAAGCACTGTTCCCGTGGGAAGGAAATTCACGCGGGCGAAGCCGCGGGCGAAAGCTAGTAGGCTATAATTCATTTTGAAAACTGGAACACCTGATGAAGAACCATAACGGAACAGCTAAACTATAAGTAATATGGAAATGGTGCCTTAACAAAAATCGTTCAACCTGATGAGCATTTTCTGCCGACGTATAAAAATTGAAGATCTGGAACATCTGATGAAAAGCTCCAAGAGACCAGCTACACTATAACATATATGGAAATGGCGCCTTAGCAAAAATCGTTCAACCTGATGAGCATTTTCTGCTGACGTATAAAATTTGAAGATCTGGAACATCTGATGAAAAGCTCCAAGAGAGATTTTTCATCTAAGCGAAACTCACGCGGGCGAAGCCGCGGGCGACAGCTAGTTATGAATAAATGGACTTTATATACCATCATATAGAATGAAAATTGTTCTCACGAATATTTTTCATACCTACTAAAATCAATTTTGTATGTTTATCGGCTATTACTCATTAACGTGTGAAGTCTACATAGCTGTGATAAATTTCCTTTTAAATCCTATCCTAACTAATATTATAAATGCGAAAGTGAGTTTGTTTGTTTGTTTGTTACCTCTTCACGCTTTATCTACTGAACCAATCTTCCTGAAATTTCCTGAAGCTGGAAGTACGGAGAAGGACATCACGCGAGCGAAGCCGCGGGCGAAAGCTAGTTCATTATATTTGCTAGTTATTAGTTATAACTTTTTTCATATATCCACCCCCCACCATTTTCATGTTCGAGGGGGGAGACACTTGACTCTAACAAAATTTACTACTTTAAAGTTAAATATTTTGCACACGGATCCCTAAATCAAAAAATGTTCTTTTGGACACTCATAATATTTTTAAAAGACCTATCAAATGATACCCCACACGATGGTATAATCGAGAGAAAAAAAAAAACATCCCCACTTTAGGTGCAGGGGAGGCACCCTAAAAAAATTTTTTTCTCCTAATTTTATTCTACAGTTCGCTCCGCGCAATAAATATGTATGTATGTATATCTCTACCAAATTACAGTTTTCTAGTACTAGTAGTCTCTGAGCTTAGCCGCAGACAGACGGACGGACAGACATGACGAAACTATTTCTTTGTTTACTTCGGAACCCTAAAAAGCTCTTTTTGAACGTTGTGATATAAAGTAGGAGTGCAATTAGGAGTGGTATAAATTGCCCATTCTCTATATTTTCCCATCCTACCAACTAAAAATTAAAATTAATCCCTATCCTACCCGCCAGGATAACGTAAGGCGATGCATCAGAAACCTTGTCGTGCAATCAAGTATTAAGTAGATAAGTATATTTTAGAACCCTTTGGTTTTATTGTAGAACAGGGAAATTCATATAGATACTAACAAATAATTAGGTACAGTACAACACACAATGAAAGAAATTACACATATAACATGCTCCAGAAAATAACGGTCCGGTACATAACGTTTTTGTTTGAAACAAATTATAGTTTCTAGTCATTATTATCAGCCACTTTATCTCGCATCACCGAATATTTATTACAAGTAAGTATAATTAATAAAGTGATATATATCATCTACTTTATCTTGCGCAAGATTAATTAGACAAGATTACTAGTCTTATTACGACGGGCGCATTACCACAAAAGTTTGTTAACTTTCACCAATTACAATACATTTTGTTCAAAACATGAGGGTACACGTGAGTGGCAAAGTAAACGCAAATAAACAAAAACATAAACAACAGCAATTTCCGAAAGTGACCACACGTTATCAGATTACGGAACTCTTTCCACTGTTTATATACAAAAGCACGTTACTTGGTCAGCTCCTATCTCGAGGATATGCATTGTTCAGGGGCTCAGGCCGCCTGTGGTCTGCCGATGTCTTCGCGCGACTGTACTCGGAGAACAACACAACACCACAAGTCACGACCGCGACGCCCATGCACTCCGCACAGACTGTATGGCCGTGTGGTCTGACGGTCGACGGCGGAACGACAAGAAAAAAGAAAAATTGTTTCACGCTTCTTGCGCTTACAAATTTTAATAAGACGAATAAATTAATACCCGCGAAAGTCTAGGCGTTCGTCGTTTGCCGATTGATGGGAGGCGGCTATCGCGTTTTCATCTCGCTCCGTTTGTGATTGCTTGATTGAAAATAACAAATAGTCTGTGATATCAGTCAGATATATCACGATTTCAACGATTTATAAAAATGACGCAGTTTCATTTTTTTGCTCAACGTCGAGAAAAACTGTACGATCGATGTAAAAAAAAACTTCTGTGTTGCATACTAAAATCTAAACAGAACCTAAAAATAAAAAAAGAAACCGGAGCAACTTCTGTCTATCAAATAAGTACCTACATTGAAATGAAAACATGGCAATAGCGAGTTAACATACACCATAAATGCTAATTTAATTATGCACGGAATGTAAGATGCACCTGATATTCGTCCATCAACCGCGCTTATCTCACTTTCACGATGGGCACTGAACAGAAGACCGCCTGGTCTAGACCGGAGCGCAGGACTGGGGGGGACACTAGCTACTTCGCTAGATCTGCCTCCAGGATGCACGGTCCAACGCGCGCTTTGTCATCATTTCCACGTTCACTTTCGTTTGTCATTTGGACACGCGTGTATTATGTCCGTAAACATGGTAGTTCTAACCATGAGCTTCATTCGACACAGGAGGCCCAAGTCCGACAGTACATATTGTGATTATTTGTACTTACTTCTGTGGTCTTGCCCGCCAACTGAAAGCCGCTGAACTTTTCTTTAATTATACTTATCATGATTCAAGAAAAGTTCAGCTTCGGCAAATCGATATACCTACCTACTTATATTGATCAAAAGTGATAAGTTAACTTTACATAAGTAGGTACATATAACGATGAGCTAACGCTGCTGTACAGTACCTTGTTGTACACAAAAAAAAATAACAATAGTTTTCGAGTATACCTATATAATAATATTATGCAAACTCCTGCTGCTTAGTCACATGCAAAGGTCACATGGAACTCTTACATTTTAAGTCGTTACCTACTATTGTGAAAAAGTAGGGGATTTAAATAATATGAGACATAGTATGTATCTTACAGAAAATATTAGTTTTGGAAACAAAAACTCACGGAAATTAATTAGGTACCTAACCTATGTCTGTGGATCAGTAAGGCTTTTTTGTGCCTACCTCGGGCCCCGGGCATGAGATCATGGATGAGTAGGCAAATCAAGAAAGCGCATACAAACTCCTCATTCCTACTTAGGATAAGACAATACAGTATCCTTCCCACGCATTTTGTATCCATAAGAGGAATCCTTACTAATATTATAAATGTGAAAGTGAGTTTGTGTGTTGGTTTGTTTGTTACCTCTTCACGCTTTATTTACTGAACCAATCTTCCTGAAATTTCGCATACACATAGCTGGAAGTATGGAGAAGGACATAGGGTACCTTTCATCCCGGGAAAAAGAACAGTTCCCGTGGGAAATCCACGCGGGTGAAGCCGCGGGCAAAAGCTAGTAATAAATAAAATACTCTCACTGCGCTGCCTGCAATTGATATTGTTGAAAATACTTAATTTATAATCTGACCTAGATTAACTACCGTTAACAATCTTTTGGCCTGGCGATGACAATGAGAACCTATGCGCGATCGACAACAATCACTGATGATCGGACACGGTAGAGTAATACTTACCGTCCTATTTAATTCGTTTTCACATTGGGTATTATTTCTTATTAAGTCGCAAAAAGGCAATTTATTTGTTTATAATTTATTTTTTCCATATATGGCTAACTGAAAGTACGGTTATTTGCCTCTTGGAAATATCTTGCTTATGTTCCAGATGCTTTGTAAATGGCGCCCCGGGGTTTCGCTCCCGTGGGAATTTTTCAAGATAAAATGTGCCCTATTTGTATTATTCCCTGTACGGACTTACCCAGAACGGTATAACAATTTCCCCCAACTTTCTATGTTTTGAATAAAACCTTTTGCGGTCATAGACGTAAAAGTACAATATGTCTTGAACTTGATCTTTGACAGTTGACACTTTCCGCAAAATATTGGTTGAAATGACAAGGTCGATATATTTTAAAATTCACGTTTTGTATATTTGATTGAAATTAGGCAAATTATATTTAAAAGGCAAACAATGTACACAGACGACAATTCAGACAAAGAGAGCGAAGTCGAGGAGAGGAGTCCGGACGATAGTCCGAATATTACCAAGAAATCGTTGTCTACGGTTGGCTTTAGGAATAATAATGAGAACCTGACGGCGCGGCCGCTGTCTCTGCGCGCGACGCAGTCGTTCACGGGCGCCGTGGAGGAGCTGCGCACGTGCGGCAACTTCCAGAGGATGAATCTTTGTAATAGAATGAACGTGATGTCTATGCCTAAAGTGAGCACCATCTGCCCGTGCGGCTGCCTGCTGCGGCCGGCCACCACCGGCCCGTTCCGCACGCGCGAGCAGAACTCGCTGGCGCTGCACGTGGTCGCACCCGAGGTGCTCACACACCACGGCTACTGCTTCGAGCCCACGCAGATCGCCATGTTCTGGAAGAAAGACTGCCGAATGTTCCTTTGGAAAGGCAAAGCCAAAACGAAGAATGTCATAGTCGCTGAACCCCGTAAAAACTTATCTTAAGCGGTGTTTTGTTTTACATTATTTATATAAAAACTATTAACGATTTTAAAGCATTTTATTGCTTATGCAAAATAAATTACTAACATAATTTTCACAATTCATAATTTTTTCATACGTCTACACTCACTGCAATGTTTGAACCGTGTCCAATGGTTGCTTCTCTACGCCCGGCATATTGTTCTCGACGGCTTCTCCGCACGAGAATCTAATATAATCTAGGATTTCGACTTTGTTTTGTTCGCACACTTCTTCAACTGTTAAGGTAGGATCTAGTAAATATTCTTGGAAAATGAGGCATGTCTCATCATCTGAGTTCTTGGCCGGTTTGTCAGTTTCTTTGTTTCCGATTTTTCTCGGGCCACAGCCGACGATGTGTTGGCACAGTTGCCGACCAATATCTTCGTGTTCACCGTACTGTTTGTACGCAAGCAAAGCACCGTATTTGCCAGCAGAGTACTCCGTGGGTTGCGTGGGCGCCGGATGCGTGTAGCCGGCAATTTTAATGTCTTTACTATTTGCTTTCCAGCATTCAGCTCGTCGGAGGACCGCGTTCTCACCGACAGAGCCGATGAACAGGGCCAGTACTTCGGAAAGCTTTTTACCACCTTCAAGTGCCAAGTTTCCTAGCTGCTCACTGTCTAATTCCATCTGAAAATGTAAATAAAAAAGGTCATAAATAAAATAAAATAAATATATTACTTTAGAGAAATGCTAATGAATGAATGTATTTATGTAAGTATATTGGTAATAATTTCCATTTATTCCTATGTGCTCATGAATAAGGGTTTTGTTGAATTATTGTAATAAATGTTAGTCATAATCCTTCAACAACAAAAATGTGAAAATCTTCAAAATTCATATATAAACTTTAATTTCTTATCAATACATAATTATTGTGTAAAGCTAGATAATGTGAATTATTAAAAAAAGCGAGAGCAATGCACTTTGAGCTCGCGCTCGGGTGCAATATAACTTCTTCCAAATGAATTTACATTGAGAGAACTTACATTTTGTAATCATTTTTGTATGAATCTTTGAAAAAAGGTAAAGTGGAGGATACTGCTGTGCTTTTCTGATCCTACATGAAATAAGATAAGGGTAGGCGCGATGAAAAGCTCGCTGAACTGGAGTAAGAATTGAGCAGGTTACGATGGGAAATTGTAGGATTATGTGAAGTCCGAAGAAAGGGGGAGGACACTATGATCCTCAAATCCGGAAACCTGCTCTATTTCCGGGAGGGCGACCAACTGTCCCAGGGTGGTGTCGGGTTTATCGTCCACAGGTCCCTCATCAACGTGGTACAGTTCGAGAGTGTTTCGGCGAGGGTAGCGTACCTTATACTCAGAATCACCAAACGGTATTTGTTGAAGGTAATACAAGTATACGCACCGCCCTCATAACACTCCGACGACGAGGTAGAGACTATGTATGAGGATATTTCTAGAGCCATACATAGCTTCCAGGCCCACTATACCGTTGTGATGGGGGACTTTAACGTGAAACTGGGCAAACGAAGCGATGATGAGCTGAGAGTGGGGAACTTTGGATATGGAAGGAGGAATGCACGTGGTCATGTGCTGGCCGGCTTCATGGAGAAGGAGGGCCTCTTTATGATAAACTCCTTCTTCAAAAAGCCAAAACAGCGAAAGTGGACATTGTTACAAAAAATGAGATTGACTTCATCTTGTCGACGAAGAGGCACATATTCAATGATGTCTCTGTGATCAATGCCGTAAAAACAGGAAGCGATCACCGATTGGTAAGAGGCACATTGAATCTTAGACCAAAACTCGAAAGGTGTCGACTGATGAAGTCTACGCTCAGACCAGCGCCTATCCAGCTCCAAAACCCCGAGAGCTTTCAGCTCGAGTTGCAGAATCGCTTTGAATGCCTGGCAGACTGCGAAAATCTGGACGTTGACAGGTTCGTGTAAATTGTCCAAACAACTGGGTCTAAGTCCTTAAAACCCGCCGTTCAAAAGGAACCAAAAAGATCTCTGACCTCACCAACAAACTCATGGAAGAAAGACGAAACTTGGTTCTGCAGTCCTCTGACGATGCTGCTCAGTATCGACGTCTAAACAGATAGATCTCCAAGTCCCTAACTCGCGATTTACGCCAATTCAATACTGACCGTATTGAAGAGGCGATTGAGCGAAATAAGGGCTCAAAAGTGTTTGCAAGGGATCTGTCTGTTGGTCAAAGCCAACTGACCAAGCTGAAGACTGAGGATGGCAGAATCATTTCGTCGAAGCCGGAGCTGTTGGAAGAGGTTGAGAAGTTCTACGGACAATTATACACCAGCGTACGCGCACCTGTCAGTAATCTGGCTAAAGATCCAAGAGCCAGATTGACCCGACACTACACCGAAGATATCCCGGACGTCAGCCTATACGAGATTAGAATGGCTCTCAAACAGTTAAAAAACAATAAGGCACCGGGTGATGATGGAATCACGGCTGAGCTTCTGAAAGCAGGTGGAACGCCGGTATTAAAAGTTCTTCAGAAGCTATTTGATTCCGTCATACTCGAGGGACAAACGCCTACGGCATGGCACAGAAGTGTGGTGGTACTTTTCTTCAAAAAAGGCGACAAAACCTTATTGAAGAATTATAGGCCTATCTCACTTCTGAGCCATGTCTATAAACTGTTTTCGAGAGTTATTACGAATCGTCTCGCTCGCAGGTTTGACGACTTCCAGCCTCCCGAACAATCCGGTTTCCGAAAAGGCTTTATTACCGTAGACCACTTACATACGCTGCGGCAGATTATACAGAAGACTGAGGAGTATAATCAGCCATTATGCTTGGCGTTTGTGGACTACGAGAAAGCCTTCGATTCGATCGAGACCTGGGCTGTGCTACAGTCTCTCCAACGGTGCCAAATTGACTATCTATATATCGAAGCGCTGAAGTGTTTAAAGTGTTTGTACGAAAACGCCACCATGTCGGTCCGTCTCCAGGATCAAGGCTCCAAACCTATCCAGTTGCAGCGAGGATGAAATCCTTGGAGGAGGCCTTTGTCCAGCAGTGGACGTCTTTCGGCTGAGAGAGAGGCGCGATGATAATCTTGGATATCCTCAATTCACTTTTATTCAATTAATCTATATTTCAACACAATTCCTGCATTAGTACTATAATATTTTAATAAATATAAATAGGTACCTTTGTTATTGGACCTTTCGATTGTAAACTTTTATGTGAGAATTTAAAGCAAGCAGCCGTGGCATCTTCAATCATTTTGTGGAACTTTTCATTCTTGGCCACGAAGTCTGTTTCACAGTTAAGTTCCACCAAGGCTCCATGGTTGGTGTCAAACTTGACAGCAACGAGGCCTTGTAGTGCTGTTCGGCCGGCCAGTTTTGTGGCTTTAGCCCAACCCATGGCCTGAGCTTGTTCATTCAACCATGATTCAGCCTGAAATATGGAAAATTTCAGTATTAAAATCTTACACTTAAGCCTGCATCACACGTTTTTAGCCAAAACAGGCGTTACTGAATTGACCCTGGTGCCAAAACTAGATCATTATTGATAATAAAAATAGTACTATAGGCTTCTCAAATAACTGCTACTACTTATACGAGACAGATAAAAATATTTTGCCTTTTATTTTTGCGTAAATACCTTCCAGAAAACACGAGAAATACGAAAAACAAGGTTCACGGCTTTAACGAAATCATTATGTAAAACACAAATTATAATTTCTACATAATGTTAAATCGCGAGTTTATTAAACTAGCTACAAGTTGCTCGTTTTAGATTTTTGAAAAATAACTCGAAAAAAATATTATATATCGTAACAATTCACTAAGAAATTCCCCATACATTTTTCGCGTGTTCATGTATTCACAGACAGCAGAGAGTAATGTAGATCAGAGTTACATATTTATTACTTTTAATCTTTTTAAAATTTATATAGGTACCATTTTCATACTCATGAATGATGGCCGACAATTTTTGATGAAATAGAAATCAGAAAATAAATCGCAATCATAGAAATCGTAATAAATCGAAATCATAGAAATCGAAATCATAAAAATCAAAATAAATCTAAATCAAGATCCAAGATGGCGGGCAACTTTTTTTTTTAATTTTGCGATATGTATATCGTTTCATAAGTTTTTCAGTGCGCTGATTACGTAAATAACATTTATGTTGATATCCAAGATGGCGGACAACTTTTTTTTTCAATTTTACAATATGGGTATGTTTTTATAGGTTTTTCGGTGCGCTAATGACAAAAATAACATTTATTTTGAGATCCAAGATGGCGGGCAGTTTTTTTTTCAAGTTTACAATATGGGTATGGTTATATAGGTTTTTGGGGACGCTGACGACGAAAATAACATTTATTTTGAGATCCAAGATGGAGGACAGTTTTTTATTTTATTTTACAATATGGGTATCGTTTTCTAGGTTTTTGGGGACGCTGATGACGAAAATAACATTTATTTTGAGATCCAAGATGGCGGACAATTTTTTATTTTATTTTACAATATGGGTATCGTTTTATAGGTTTTTGGGGACGCTGGTGACGAAAATAACATTTATTTTGAGATCCAAGATGGCTGACAGTTTTTTTATTATTTTACAATATGGGTATCGTTTAATAGGTTTTCGGGGACGCTGATGACGAAAATAACATTTATTTTGAGATCCAAGATGGCTGACAGTTTTTTTATTATTTTACAATATGGGTATCGTTTAATAGGTTTTCGGGGACGCTGATTTTAAAATAAATGTTATTTTGGTCATCAGCGCCCCCAAAAACCCATAAAACGATACCCATATTGTAAAATAAAATAAAAAACTGTCCTCCATCTTGGATCTCAAAATAAATGTTATTTTTGTCATCAGCGCATCGAAATACCTATATACCCATACCCATATTGCAAAATTAAAAAAAAGTTGTCCGCCATCTTGGATCCAAAAATACTATTTTTGTAAACCTCATCCCGAAAAATTGGCCTTCATGGGATGCCAGGCAGATGTTTAACATCTTAGCATCCTGGCACGACGGTCATGCTATTTTCTGTCGCGGCATTCGTGTCCATTTTACTGCCAAGTCGCGCCAAGTATGTTTTACATAAGAAAATGGTCGTAATTTTATTTTTAGTATTCATTACCGTAAAGCAAGAAAAAATATATATATAGGTACCTACAAATCCTTTGTCGGATCCCTGTCACTTATTACTTCGGGTTGGCGGCAATCTCACGTCGATGTGTGCGTGTGACTTGCACACAGCCAGCTGAGGTCTATCAAATACCTAAACTCGGTCGGGCGCGCGGACGTGATACACTCTTAAGTTCATTTAGAAAATGAGCATGATCAGCCATTCAAACAATTGCCAAAACAAGTTGTTGTAAAGTCAGGTCAATAAATAATATAGAATAATTTATTAAATTAGAAAAAAGTGAATAAGAATTATAAGTATAGATAGTTATTACTTATTTCTATCATTACAAACAGAAATTCGAAACTTTTGAGACATATGGCTATTAAAACAAATTCTTCTTCTTTTCGAGTCGGAATGGCTAGTATATTAGATCAGATGAGACCAGTATGTGGCCACAGCGATTGCGTTGTCCTCGGCCTCGTTTAGTTTTCATTATTAAAACAAATTGTAAAAATTTTATGGAAATTGAAACTCAAAATAAATCCCAGGTTGTTATAGCATTGAATTATAAACCGAAAATTAGGCAGATATAACTAAATGCGACTTAGAAATAACAGAAATTAAGAATGATGGCGATAGATTATTCATTTAATTAAGCTAACTTTATCCTAAGTAATAGAAATAAAAGCAATACTTTATCAATCAAAATAATACTCAAATTGAGTTTACCTTATCAGTATCATTGTTATGCATCTCCAAAGCTTTCTTGCAATTGGCTATGGTATACCCAGTCTTTTTCCTCAGCTTAGCCAACAGTGAGGACTCAGCTGCCTGGCACACAGGGCTAAAGTGGAGCCTTCGCACCAACTGGAATATCATCTGAAAATGTGTTATTTCTCCATGTAAACACTGTAACATGTGACAGATGGCAAGAATTGCTGCTATGTACAATGCAGACACATACACAAACTCACAAAGAGGAAAAACTCAATTAGAATTTTAAAATATCACTTTTTCAAAGCAGTAAACAGTGGCCAGCAGATTACGTTGTACTGAATCAATGGGACCATAAATGATGACATCATTTACTAACATAGAGAGAGCTTTGTATAGTAAATCCAAGGTCAAATCAAAACTATTTAAAGCACTCAGATTAATACCACTACAGCAGACTGTGATGAGACCATGGCTCGCTACTACGTTTGTTATGATTTTTCTGTTGTTATTTACCTACCTCTGAGTAATATTCTAATTTTTGCTTCATTCAGATTTTATAACCTATAAAAATAAAGTCAAATGCTAAAATGAACGATTTATTTTTGAAAAAAGGTTAAGATTGCATGAAAATCAGGATGAATAAAAGAAAAAATAAAACTGTCCAGTAAAAAAAAAAGATTGTATCCCATGGTTACAAAAAACAATAGCCTACAGCTGCCATGGAATTAATCAATAACATATTTTTTTACTTTCAGTAAACTGTATTTAATTGATAATCATAACGTGTTATTTATAGTGGATTATTTAGAAAATAGTATTAGGACTAAGAAATCGTGTTAGCAAATAATTTTTACCTTGTAGGCTCGCTGTTACAGTACTACAGCTTCTTGTGTGATTCTTGCAACAGGTAATAAGTTTTACTATTATTGTTATTAGTTACTTTTCAATTTTTTACATGTATTTATGCATGTTTCTTTTAAATTGTATTATTTTTTTATTTCAGTTCAGTTTCACTGAAAATTTCATAACCTCTCTAAAATGAATGAAATCAAAAATGTCAAAATCAAAATGACATGACAGTGACATGACAATGAACTGTCAATCCAATAAACGTTTCGTTCTAGGCAAAACGTTTTCCCATAAAGAATGATAAATTCTCAGGATAAATTCTTGGCATTTGTAATCTTTCAACAAATGCCAAGAATTATCATATCACAAAGATCCATCCAACGATCCATCATCCCCGAATTCCTACTTTCGTTGTCCTTATTATATCTAGTTGAAGCGGTGGTGGCCGAGTGCTAGGGCCTGTGGCTGCAAGGGTCCCAGGTTCGAAGTTCGAATCCTGCCCGTGCTGAGTTTGTATATATAAAGGTACGAATCTGATCTGAAATCTGGTGGTAGGTCTGAATCTGGTGTCGGAGCGTTTACATTAATTAAATTAACTGTGGTTTATTTTGTTAGTTAATCAATGGTTTAAAACAGTTTTCAAGACGGTACTCGTAGGAAATGTGTCAAAGTGACAATGTCACTTGTGTCACCCCCTCTTTGTTATAAATCCAACGTGCGATCGTTATGACATTATAGCGAGGCAGTCTGATTTGTGGCGCGGTGCGGTGCGGACGTGTCGTCCGGTTGTGTTGAATTCTCTGTAGCTATGTAGTCAGTGTCAGAATAGTGTTATTGTCGTGTTACTTAGTGTGCGTTAACGATGTGACTATGTGTGATGGTATTATCAGCGCGATATTGGAGATCTTAGTTAGCACGGAAGACCATTCAGTAGAACTCACTGGTTGAAATGGATTGATCCGTGCGTGGTGGGGCACGGTTCCTTGCCGTGGGTAGGATAGGGTTGGACCCTAGCCGTGACACGTGGACCATATGAGGTTAGTGCTAGATGATTTCTTAATCCGTTAATATCCGATGAATCCCTGGATGCTTTGGGCTGTAACTTGAGATACTCGTAGTAGTTGTGTACCCTGTTTATTATAAGCTGTGCATGTGATTTTAGAAATACCCTCATCCTGACAGTTATTTTGATCGGAGTCTAATGACCACACGTGTTTCCACGTGAACCCGTTGTTAAAGTACCTGCACTGTGTTTACCGTTCTGGTAAATCCATTTCTGATCTCGGCCCCCCTGAATCCCATGATGATCTGATAATTCTTATGTTGATATGATGTGTTCTATTCCGACATGTTAGTATTCATCGACCACCACTTGCTCCCGGTGAAAAAAATTAAAATTGCCAAGAGAGTCGTGCGTGGGTTTCATTCCATATAATGACCACGACCCTTAGTCATAAGGAAATGCGACTAAAGAGATTATATCTAGTACCTAGGTACAATTGTGTACAGACAACTTTACTGCATATCAAGTTACAAAAACTTTATGCGGCAATTATAAAGGTGAATTTGCATTGAAATTGGGTACGTTGACGTGCTGTTGTCTATATATCATCTCGTTTTAGTTTATCACGATGAAGAGACATAAACCAAGTAAAGGAAAAGGTCAATCTGGGTCGTCTTCCTCCGACGCAAGCCAGCCGAAGTTGCCCAAAATTCAAATGCCAGAAGATTTCAAAATTCGGACGCGGCCATTGTTTTCGTTGCCCGAAGAGGTCCTCAAGCTGCCACCGCCTACGTCCAAAGCAGCTAAATTACAGGCTGCGAAAGCAAGTGGCTCCGGTGGTGGTCTTAAAAGGAGATCAAGTGGTAAACAAATTACTATTGACACTTACTAGATTTTATTAAGTGTATCCTCTAAAAATTCAAATGTAACAGACGACTTCCGTTTCTTCGCGTATTGGTTAACTCGCTAGTCCGCTACTGCGTCGTGGGTTCGATTCCCGGTCTTACCTAGATGACAATTGATTTTTACAGATTGGCCTTAGTATTGGTTTATTTAAATTTCCTTATGTAATGAATGAGATAGTGACTCAACGATAGGTACTAACTAGAGTTATTTTTATGAAAATACAGTTATTTACATAAAATAACTATAGTTAGTACCTATCGTTGAGTCACTATCTCATTCATTACACAAGGAAACTTGCTTTGGGGCTAGATTGATAATATAAATGCGAAATTCTGGATGCGAGTTTGTAAGGATGTTGTTAAGTACCTACCTTCACAATCACGCTAAATCTACTGAACGGAAAAATACTGGGAATAGTAGGTATATAAGGTAAAATAGTTTCCCGAAATTTCAACGGATGTGAAGCTCCCGAGCGCCGCTAGTTAGGTATTCATATTATTTAATTCGGTAAAACTAGAATGATCACGAAGAAACGGCAAAAATCGTCACCGGTTAGCTCAAACATAAAATACATAAGAACAAGACATAGAAACAGGAGTATTTAGAGAGTCATTCGTCATTCCTGGACCCTGGTGGTACAAACATTCCGTAAAACCATATTTAAAACGCGACATGCTTTAAAACCGACGGAGAATCTGTAACTAATACAAAACTGCTAAAGAATCGAAGTCAAAATCTGCATTAGGTACAGTCACCTGACCTGACCATACTATTGATTCACATTTAGCTTTAAAATCTAATTTTGATGTATGAAATTTGTATGGCGTAGCATAGAGCACTTATACAAAATAAACGAATCTGAATCCTATTTTACCGAATCCTATCTCAGGCTCAGGTTTCTCTGCAGTTGACTGTAGATAGATGAGTCCCGTTAAAATTCCAGTAATGCAAAGTTACACTGCGATGAGGAAAGCTCGAGAAGAGTTCCGGGCCAAGCTGATGAATCTGATCTGCCAGTCGCCGCCAGGGGAAGATGGCGACGCCGTCCCCACCAGCGAAGAACAGAACCTGTTGCGGTATTACTACTACTTGCGCTACGGCATTGATACCATACATGTCGCGCCGTTGGATAATAAAATTATATTACGGTAAGCCTTACCTTTTGGGTGTAGAAATCATCACCATTTTCAGCCTACATTAGCCCACTGCTGGGCATAGGCCTCCCTTTTCACGCCGTTTCAGATGGTGCCAGTCTTATCCATCTCTTTCCCGACCTCACTCACCTACTTATCTAAGTGTTAAAACACAGATGTAAAAGTTGAGTGCCCATCACGACGAGAGAAGTTGATAAAACTAGGTTAAATTCGTTATTTATGTATAACATTAAGTTTTACTAACCTGAGACTTCGTTGAAGAACTTTTCTTGAATAGAAGTGGAAGACTCTTGTATCTGGCCAAGATCCTCTTTGGATCGCTGAGAGTGTATTAAAGAGCGGAATCATATCCCATCATGGATTAAAGTACTCAAAAGCGAATTCTAATCCATTGATGGATTTGGCCAATGGACTAGAGTGGAACACATAGTAGGTACTTAAGTAAGGTACTGTAAATAAGTACTCCGTAAATTTCACATTATTATTATTACTTTTACTACCTATTAAATATTCCATACGGATATTAAAAAAATATTTCATTGTTAAGAATCTGCCTTGAAGCAGACCGATCCGCTAACGTACGGTAGAGAGAAAGAGAGAAGTGCTGTTTATATTAAATCCTATCGTAATGGCGGAGGCCACGATTGGATGAGACGGGAAAAAGACCGCCACGAATGGAAGGAGAGGGGAAGAGGCCTATATCCAAGAATGGATTCAACAGAGGCAGAATTATGTCGGTTAATTAATTACAGAGTTCACAATTTGATATCGATGAAACTGAAGAAGTGGAGGGACACGTTGTTCGTCTGCACCGACGAAATGCGCGAAGACTTCATGATGAGTATGAAGAAAGCTATCGTGGACTTCGTGCTTAAAGATCCTAACACGGTATGTGTGCGGTATAGGGGGTTTTCTCTAATGACTTCTCTTTTTTGACAATTTAAATGCGTTTGTGTCAGTAATTACAAAATTTAATAAGAAATGTCCAAGCGCAATGAATAAAAAAAATGGTTTAACCCGAGATCGAGAATCTTGAAAGATAGAGAGAAGCCTTTGCCCAGTACCGCGGGGACCGAGATGGCTATTAAATAATAATCTCAAGTCGCGGAAGTAAGTTTGTAGAGAATCCCACGGGGGGCGGAGCATTCGGCTGGAAGACCGAGTATGGTTACCTGCTTCTTGCCAACAGATGTTGGCAGTAAGTATGTTTAAGTCGTGCGGTTAAATATCTTCTACCTTAGGCACGTTATATAGAGCTGGTGCACTAGTCCCTATCAACGTATCCCCTGGGTAAGAATGGAATGTTTAAATCCTACCTACCTACCTATATCTACCGTTGAGCTACTGTAGGGATAAGAAGAATAGAAGTTCCACCTTTACGAACCGATATGAAAGAGTAAGTATATACTATCTCGATATAGAATCTCTGGAAAACTTTATATCTCCGTGGATTTTACTCACAATTCTTCAAATTCTGTAGGAAGAGTCGTTAGAAGAAGAAGACACGCCGCTCAAACAAGAGCTCGCAAAGAAGGACGACGCCTGGAGGAACCGGTACCAGGTGGCGAGGAAGTTCCTCAACAAAAACTTGCACAGCGTCAACCCTTGCATCGCGCAAGTGCTGCAGATCTGGTTTAAGCAGTTCAAGTAAGTCACTTCTTCTTCTTCCTTAAATACGCTACCAAATAAGAATTAACTTAGGTAATCTTATAGAGAAGCCTTTTGCAATGAAGAGGAATTCGAATAAAAACCAGAATTTTTTTTGAAGAATCCAAAAAAGTTAAGAGAATTTTTATGAGTGGACGTATGGTAATATTTAAATTAGTGTCGGAACCGTCTCTTTTAAACTCATTACCTTTATATATTTGTGCTATTAGGTAGATACTTAAGTAACTACATAGACAATCATGTGTAAGGCTCTACCTTAATTATGGATGTCACTATAAATTTTAACTTGCCCCTAGAGCGGCAAGTAAATGATTATGCAATATACTTCATTGATAAGTATGCACGGCCTGTGGTGTAGCCCTAGAATAGCACCAACCCATCTCTTCCCGTGGGTGTCGTAAAAGGCGACTAAGGGATTTAAAACACCGAAGGATGGCCAGCAGCATCTTTCCGCGTACTATGCCATCACACTGCGATCGCCAACCCGCCTGCCAAGCGTGGCGATTACGGCAAAACCCTCCATGGATGAAATCCTTGGGGGAGGCCTTTGTCCAACAGTGGACGTCTTTCGGCCGAGAGATGTGATAAGTATGCTAAATTAGTTAATGATGCAGATTGTAGTCTCCATTTTATTTTTCAGTGATCTGAGGTTAATAAGCATGAGGGATATAATGCTAAGCAACGACGCGTACGAGTTGCAAGATTTCTGTTTCGTCTGCAAGCGACACATCGACGCGGCAGGCAATGTGCTGTCCATGCAGTGGATACCCACCTTGCAGGCTGTGTTCCTTCAGGTTTTTCCTTTTTTTTTATTTTGTGCGTTAGTGGTTAAGTAAAATCGCCACCTGTTATATCGAACATATAAAATAAACCTATATAAGAGAAATTTATGGCACGCTAAGCATCGTGTCAAGTCAGAAACTCATGAGAATCTTAGGGATTTCCATTTTTTTCTCTTGTGTTGTTTAGTAGGTACTTAATCTAATCTGACTTTCAATTTGCAACTACGAGTACAAGTGTAAAAGCTCGGAGGAGCTGCACGAGAGAACATTTCATTTACCATGTTTGTTGAAATTTGATCTTTATGATTATGGAAGATACCATAAAAGTACATGGTTTGATTTTTTCGGTTTTTAGCCAACTGAATCCTCCCCCTCCAAAACATGAATATATCAGGGTTGCTAGAGCCTTCCCCCCTCTCCCTACAAAAGGATCCCCCTCCAATCCGTCCATGACTAACTATAAATTTAAATTTATAATATTCTATTTTCTCAGAATCCACCAGATCTTTTACCTGGGTCTTTTCTTGTTTTCCAGGGTAGTAAAAAGAAGCAGATACCAGAATCCAAGCAAGTTTCCAAGATGAAGCATTTCTACAACTGCTTGGCTTGCATAATGACGTACAACCTTCAAACCCTATGCTTGAAGTCGATGAAAGAATTCACTGAGTACATAATGGATGTCGGAGTATGTGTTTCATTGAATCATCTCGCGTGGTATTTTATAAGGTTTAGCTAGATATTGGAGTCATACCTTTTTCTGTTTTATATGGTTTTTTTCATAGAGGTACATTTTTAATACCAGTTATTCTGATTTTTAGATCAGCCACAATACGTATATTTTTGATTAAATTTGAAATAAATAATAATATTATTGGCCAAAAATACTACATAAGTAATGTGGTACTTTTTATTATTTTCAAATTTAATAAAAATATATCCTAAGATTTTCAACAGAAGAATGAAATTATTGGGTCTAATCCTAACTATACTATAAATGCGAAAGTGAGTTTATTTGTTACCTCTTCACGCTTTATCTACTGAACCAATCTTCCTGGAATTTCGCATACACATAGTTAGAACTACTGAGAAGGACATAGCGTACCGTTCATCCCGGTAAAAAGCACTGTTCTCGTGAGAAATTCACGCGGGCGAACCCGCAGGCAAAAGCGACTAATACCTATAATAAAGCAGAAGAGTTTGTATGTTTGAACGCGCTAACCTTTGGAACTTCCGGTCCGATTTAAAATTATATTTATGATACAGATGATATTCATACTGATGATGAATACATAATGCGATCCACGAGGATGCCTATAGGGGCTATCCGGAATCCCGTCATTAAATATTTTTTGTTCTGCAGGGGACAAATCAGGGTTTCGTGGTTAACCTGGCGTTTGTGAACGACGCCATAGAGTTTGAACCCTCATTCAAACAGTTCAAAGACCAGCTGTGTCTGCTGTATGACTTTTTGATAGACGCCTGCCGACAGTGCCCGCGCTTGGAGATTATGCTTTACCAGGATTACGTCATCACTACTAAGTCTAGGCTGAAGGTAAGGGTGCTTCTACACGCTCAAGTAGCTGGAGCGGGTTATGTGCGCGGATTACCCGTTCTATTTTGACGACCTATGTGGCCCAACGCTCATCACGCCGCCGCCCCGCCGCGCTGGACTGCCACACCACAAACCAAACAAAACCTACAAACGTCGATCCCCGGTCAGGTCAAGATGGAAAATGATCTTTTTCAGATTGACCTGGGTCTTGGATGTTTATCTGTATATGTATTTTTTATAAAATATAGTATCGTTGAGTTAGTATCTCATAACACAAGTCTCGAACTTTGGGGTTAACTCAATCTGTTTGATTTGATCGTATATATTTATTTATCTACTTGCTAAACTTAGGTACCCGCGTGATTTCCGACACATTGAGTGTGTGTTTTTGAAGTGGAAAATATTTTCTCGAAATCTTTGTTTTAATTTACAGCCCATAATAGACAACGATCTAGTAGACTATTATAAGAAACTAGTGTCCGATTTGATAAGTGAGCAAAGGATTGGCCCTGAACTCCGTGTCCAGGATTTTGACGATTATGTCTGTTTGCTGAATGGAGATGTAAGTTGTCGTATCTTTTCTATTATTTAGTAACAATCAATTACTTACTTACTATCCAGGCTCAGTGACCCAAAGTGAGTCTTGGCCTCCAACACAACACAAGAGCACGCCAGCGTTTCCGGTCCCGCACAAGTTCCCGCCAGTCGTCGCCAACTTGCAGCTCGAGTTACTATCAATTGCATAATGATAATTCATTAAATGAAATTCAGTAATTAGTACTTAACCTGGAAATGAATTCGGGCCGGTTTTATTTCTTCTTATACAGTAGGTTCGTATGATGTTGATTGTATTACCACAGTATTGATTAATATCTTAATACTGTGGTATTACTCTGTGGAGCGGTAAACATCACATCAACCAACCCAAAATCGCAAATTTGATAATATTATGTCCTTCAGTATAAAGGTCCGTGGAAGGATGAAAGGAGTTTATTTTGCTTTTTTCAGTCCCAAAGGAAAGTAGAGGCATTCTTAAATGCCGAACCGGAGAAAACGTTTGAGGAATACTGCGTCGAGGCAGTGAAATATGTGGACCTGGCCAGGGAGATACCTTCTCAGCTGGAGGGGACTATTGTCATCGGCATGTTCCGCATGCAGAGAGGGGATCTCATCACGTCGCTGAGGGGAGCCGCGACGAGGCTGGCCAACACGCTGCTGAGGAGGATGACTGAGGATTACCAGAATCAGATCAAAGCGTTAGTTTGTTAACTGCTCAAATATTTTGTCTCTAACTTTAGTGGAATATATTGGTATTGATGATAGATGGTTTAGATATCGCGGTTGGTGAAGCTGGTTCAGATATAGAAATAATTGGAAAACACCAACCCTCAATAAAATAGATATAATTATGTACCTATCTACTATAGGTTGGATGAATAAAATATTATTAATACTGGGAATTGAACCCTATGTTTCGGAAATAAATCCGAAACGCAGAACTAGTAAATTCAGCAATTCCATTTCACAAGCACTGGCTTTTGATCAAAACGAGCTAATATTTGCCATGCACAAATATATGGAATATGTACCTGTGTAACGGGTAGTCCTTTGAGCTAACAAATAGCATGCATCGTCAATCAAACCATATTCATATTTGCACGAATATGATAAACTAGATTTTACCTTTGATATTCCTAGTTAGGTTTATAGCGAAATGTCTATAACGTACCAATTTAGGTGAATTGGCTTCGATTGAGCTACAACCGACGACGCCAGCATTTGATAACCTACCCATTAACAGAAAAAAAATATTTTGCAAAAAAGGCCTAAGGATATCAAGCGAATAAGCTTAGGCTTACATTCGAATAAAGTAGTTTATGCCTATAATATACTTACTGATTATGTTGACACTGAATTTAAATATAACCAAATCATACCGCTTCACTTCTCGATAGATGAGCGTAGCGGCATGTGGAACTCGTATTGCACCCACTTAAATACCCCGGCGCTTCTACGTACCAATACTGAAGAGGTGGGAACGGTGGAGTCAGTGATCTAGGTGTTTGCAGTTAGGCGGTTTAAAAACTCCAATACACAGAACGTACGAGCAGAGAATGACTTTGATATTCCGACAATAAACAGTTAATTTCCACAGGATCTTCGACGAATACACCTTTATAGCCACCACTTTGCTGACTCCGCCGCCAGACACGGCGGCCCTGATGGATCTCATCGCGTACAGCAAAAAAGCAGAGGACTTGTTGGTCACCGAGATGGAAGACAAACTGAGGAGTGTCATGAGATACATCATGTTCTTGGGAGACTACACCACGTTCACACCTCTGGAAATGAAAGCCAACAACCAGGCGTACCATTGGTTTGTCTTGTTATTTTTGCCGATTTAAGAATTTGAAATAGTAATACATAACCATCACATGTAATATCAAAATTGTACGACATTCAATAGAACCATATACTCATACTGCTTATAATAATAATAAGTACTTATATTGTCGTTTATATCAGGTACTCAAGACTGCCAGGAGTCATCGAAGAATGTAAAGTGATATGCGATCAAAAGAAAATCGAATATCAAGAGCTTCTCAAGGTATACATCAAGGATGTGTTTTAAAGCCACTGCAATTCATAAAAAATATTGTCTGATATTAGAGTAGAAGCTATTATCCAAATTTAAAAGCCCATGTAACTTTGTTTCAGGTTCGCATTGCTAAGTTCATTGATGATTTGGACATATATGAGTTACAATGTAATGAAGTCCAATATTGGGGAGAGATCAATGAGTTACCGAAATATGTATCGCGAGCGCGACATTTAGATGAAAAGTAAGTACTTAATAAAATAATTTCATTTGTTTGTCAAGTTCTCGAATTCCTCATAACTGAGGGTCGTGGTCATTATATGGAATAAAACACACGCAACGACATTCTTGGCAATTTTAATGGAGTGGTTTGCCATTGCCTTCTCCATTTAACACACTAGCTGATATTCATCAACCAGAGCGCAGGTTTCTTCACGATGTTTTCCTTCACCGGAAGTGGTGCTTGATATGAGTCAGATTGGTATACAAACTCACGTAGCACGGGCAGGATTTAAACCTGGGACCTTTGCCATAGGCCCTACCACTCTGCCACCACCGCTTCTACTCATCATTTAACTATTAACTCTACATCAGCATTATAAGCCATTTCAATGTCCTTACTGCTCGGGAAATGTCCCCTTATGGTTGGATTAGGAGTATGGGCCATGACTCACCACGCGGGCAAGTTGCAAGTTGGTGGGTTTTTTAACGACTGAATACAGACGGGACCAATGGCTTACGTGCCTTCCGAAGCACGGAGGAGCTAGATATAATTACATTTTGCTCACCCATTCCATGACCTAGTAGTAGTTAATTTCCAATGCGATATTTTAGATTATCCACTGCTCTGGCGAGAATAGACCAGTTTAACGAGGAGGAGACTTCTTTTGGTTGGGAATTGTCTCAGTATCCAAAACGAAAGCAGGTATACGACAGGCTCGTACCATTCAAGAAACTATTCGATGCCGGATTTGACTTTTTAGAAAAGCATAACAATTGGATGACGTCTAAGGTATTCTTAATATAATTGGTTAAATACCCTACATACAGTTCAGATGAAATACCAAGATTTTTCATCAGAATCAGAAAACCATAATAATTGGATGACGTGAAGTAATAATTGGATTCTAAATACTCGTATAAATAAACCCTACAGACGTCGATCACATAAAAAAAACCTCTGTCAACTGATGATGTTGCCTCTTAAGTATTCTACAAATATTTAGAGGTATATACACGGCCATAAATAAAACTAGGAATTTATCCTATACCTTTTTTTATTCTTCGTTACCAGGTTGGAAGTTTTGATCCTGAAGACATTGAAGGTGATGTCGGTTATTACTATAAAATCGTTTACAAACTCGAGAAACAGTTCCAAGATGTACCTGATACTTATCGTTTAGCATGCTCCGTGAGGTAAGTTATAGTTTTATTCAATCTCATGAAAGTATCAAGTAGAAATCGATAGTCTCTGCCTGTGGGAAATAAGCGTGATAATATGGATTTATGTAGATCACTTTATTATTAGAATCTCTCTCTCTCTCTCTCTCAGCCGATAGACGTCCACTGCTGGATAAAGGCCTCCCCCAAGGATTTTCACAACGACCGGTCCTGCGCTGCCCGCATCCATGCGCAACCCGCGACCTTCACCAGGTCGTCGGTCCACCGAGTGGGAGGCCTGCCAACACTACGTTTTCCGGTTCGTGGTCGCCACTCGAGAACTTTTCTGCCCCAACGGCTATCTGTTCTGCGAGCTATGTGCCCCGCCCACTGCCACTTAAGTTTGGCGATTCTGCGGGCTATGTCGGTTACTTTAGTTCTCCTACGGATCTCCTCATTTCTGATTCGATCACGCAGGGAAACTCCGAGCATAGCGCGCTCCATCGCTCTTTGGGTGACCTTGAGCCTTCTTATGAGGCCCATAGTAAGCGACCACGTCTCTGTTCCGTATGTCATTACTGGCAACACACACTGGTCAAAGACCTTAGTCTTGAGACACTGCGGTATTTTGGACGAGAAGATATCGCGAAGCTTCCCGAACGCTGCTGCCCAGCCGAGTTGGATTCGACGGTTGACCTCTTTCTCGAAGTTGGACTTACCTAACTGAACTGTTTGTCCCAGGTATACATAATTGTCAACAACTTCGAGTGTAGAGTCTCCAACCTTTAGAGGAGTGGGTGCGACACGGATATTAGACATGATTTTCGTCTTGTCCATGTTCACTTTTAGACCCACTTGTTGAGAGGCTCTACAGAGGCCATCGAGCATTGTGCCTAGGTCTTCCAAGGTCTCAGCCATGACTACGATATCATCAGCGAATCGAAGGTGAGTGAGGTACTCGCCGTTGATATTGATGCCGAGTCCGCTCCAGTCCAGAAGCTTGAAAACATCTTCCAGGGCGGCGGTGAACAGTTTCGGAGATATAACGTCTCCCTGTCTCACCCCTCGCTTCAACTGGATAGGTTTCGAGCCTTGATCCTGAAGACGGACCGACATGGTGGCGTTTTCGTATAAACACTTCAGCGCTTCGATATATCGATAGTCAATTTGGCACCGTTGGAGAGACTGTAGCACAGCCCAGGTCTCGATCGAATTGAAGGCTTTCTCGTAGTCCACAAACGCCAAGCATAAGGGCTGATTATACTCCTCAGTCTTCTGTATAATCTGCCGCAGCGTATGTAAGTGGTCTACGGTACTAAAGCCTTTTCGGAAACCGGCTTGTTCGGGAGGCTGGAAGTCGTCAAACCTGCGAGCGAGACGATTCGTAATGACTCTCGAAAACAGTTTGTAGACATGGCTCAGAAGTGAGATAGGCCTATAATTCTTCAATAAGGTTTTGTCGCCTTTTTTGAAGAAAAGTACCATCACACTTCTATGCCATGCCGTAGGCGTTCGTCCCTCGAGTATGACGGAATCAAATAGCTTCTGAAGATCTTTTAATACCGGCGTTCCACCTGCTTTCAGAAGCTATCTTATTAGAATACTATATCAAATATCTTTTTTTTTTGCCACAGAGAAAAAATGGACGAATTTAAGACAAATATGCCAATCATTCAGACACTTGGCAATCCTGGTATGAAGCCTCGTCACTGGGAGAAGATATCAGACATTGTTGGGTTCCCCATCGTTGTGGACGAGGAATTGTCTCTGGAGAAAGTTATTGACTTCAACCTGGTGGATTACATCGAGAAGTTCGAGAGTATATCGGAGGCGGCCACTAAGGAGAATAATCTCGAGAAGTCGCTGGATAAGATGATGAAAGAATGGGCCGATCTCAAATTCGATATTCTGCCTTACAAGTATTTACGTCCATTTAACTATTCTATACTTCCCTAATATTTTTTTTCCAGAGGTTATTACTGTGAAATAATTATTTAGAAAAAATATTAATGGTCTATTACATTGCCGATCGGTCGATCCAACACAAATTTTATAATCTTACTTTCAGGGATACTGGAACGTACATTCTTTCGAGTGTGGATGAAATTCAGCTATTGCTAGATGACCACATTGTTAAAACGCAGACAATGAAGAACTCGCCATACATAAAACCGTTTGAAGAGATCATTATGTAAGTACTTCATATTTATGTGAATGAAATATTGTCATTTCCTATTACTTTATATACTTAGAAAAAAAATATATATCTTCGATATTTTAAAGTGACTGGGAGGGCAAGTTGGTACTGCTACAGGAGATTCTAGACGAATGGCTGAAGGTGCAAGCCACCTGGATGTACTTGGAGCCGATCTTCTCATCTCCTGATATCCAGCAACAGATACCCGAAGAAGGTCGTCGATTCAGTGCAGTAGACAAGGTACACTTCGTCAAATTTATACCGTGCATATTTTGTAGAAGAGATAAAACGTTTACCGGTTTGCCACTATGCCATGTTTGACTAATTAAAAAGCGTTTAAAATTATTTAGAAATCCCAGAGGACGATAAATAGGCTACAAAATAATTCTAGTTAAGGATTTCAAGACTTAATTTTTTTATTCGCGTAAACAATTATTATAAGATAAATACTTTTTATTAATGTTCCGAGCATATTCCGAGGCAGTTCCACTATTATAAATGATGATTGATGATCCCTTGGTAAAATGCATCTCATGATAGATGTGGCGAGAAATTATGAAAGCTGCGTTCACGGAGCCTCGAGTCCTGGACGTAATAATGATAGAGAAGATGCTGGACCGGCTGAAGAAGTCCAACAATCTGCTGGAGATGGTCCAGCGCGGGCTAAACGCCTACTTGGAGAAGAAGCGGCTGTACTTCCCGCGGTTCTTCTTCTTGTCCAACGACGAACTGCTCGAGATTCTTTCCGAAACCAAGGACCCTATGCGGTAAGACTATTTATTTGTTGTAATTTGCTTGGAAAACTATCAAATTATAATTTGATTTGAGATCAATTGGTACAAATACAAAAAGACTTATTTATTCATCTCAATCAAACGAATAGGTAGGGTGGAGGTTTTTCTCAGATTCGTTTTTTCGCATTGCCATGGGTATCTGTAATCAATTTTCCTAATACTTGTATTCTTATCGTAAGTTGTAAATTTAGGTTCTGCAACATTTCTCATTTTTCGATAGTGTACAGCCACATCTCAAGAAGTGCTTCGAGGGTATCGCGAAGCTGACTTTCACGGAAGATATGGTGGTCACTCACATGAGGTCATCGGAAGGAGAGATCGTGCTGCTGACTATGACTATCAATACTGTCGCTGCGAGAGGACAGGTATCCCGAACTTTGAAAAGCTTTTTCAATTAATGACTTAAAAATAACTACCTAAGTACATAAAATGTCAACTATTGTTAGCAGTGATCAAAAAAAGGATGAGACGACAGCTCGTGATGAAGTTGCTCCTGTAATATAGATTTCTACATATCATATCGTCCTGTTGATTACGTGGAAATCAAATTTGACAAATTTAACAAACCAAATATTATATGACACTATGAATATTAATGCTATGCTATATTTTTAGGTGGAAAAATGGCTTTTAGAATTAGAAAAGTCTATGTTGTCGTCGGTGCATCACGAGGTGGCTCTGTCGTATGACGACTACTTGCAGATCCCGAGAGAAAAATGGGTACTGGTCTGGCCTGGACAAGCGGTAAGATACTAAGATATCCTAATAAATGATTAGAATTATTGAATATTCAGTTTTCGTTTGACTATACTAAGAATAAAATATAAAATCCTTTTTTCCTTATTTTAGGTGCAATGCATAGCAATGACATTCTGGACGTCAGAAGTAACTGACGCAATTCACGTCAGTTTGGCTGAAATGAGAAAATACTGGGACAAGTGTAACTTCCAGATTTCTAAGATTGTGGACTTGGTGAGAGGAGAACTTAGTTTGCAGAACAGGATAACGTTAGGTAAAGTGTAACCGATTACTTAGGTAAATTGTAAGGGTTCCCCCCCTGGTACCTGGTACAGTCACCCGCATTTCAGGTTAAAATGTTACCAAATGTACCTAGTAAATATTGTAATGATTTGATTTGTATCTGTATCATGTTTCAGGAGCCCTTGTGGTGTTAGATGTACATGCAAGAGATGTGCTCATGTTATTAATAGAGTGTGGAGTCCAACACGATAACGACTTCAACTGGCTGTCACAGATTCGATATTACTGGGAGGTAAATTTTAAAGCTACATAACATAGGTATACTTATTTAACTTTAATTAACTTACAATAAAAGTTTTAACATTTATTTATGATTGAACTTTGACAAAATATATAGATTTGAAAAATGTGTACAGATTTTTTGTATAGATAGTAGAGAGAACTCCACCTTATCTTTTAGTAGCACGTGACTTTCTAGAGCGCGGTCTTTTGTTCAGTCACTGTTAATTTAATTAAATTAAATTACAGTCACAAGAAGAAGACAACACTATGCAGATTGCGACACGCATGATAAACTCGCAGCTGATGTACGGGTATGAGTACCTGGGAAATACCGGCCGTCTAGTGGTCACGCCGCTCACGGATCGCTGCTTCAGAACTCTATTCGGGGCCTTACATCTCAATTTAGGTTTGTCTATAGTGGTCAGAATATAAGGTCACTATAATATTAGGAAGGAATGAAGTATCCGACAAGAAGCTATGAGATGGGTGGATGTCATAGTCAAAGTTGCAGGTCGTGCATGGACATAGAAGAATGGCGTAAAAGAAGTGAGGCCTATTGCAATAACGATAACTGATTTCGACATGATATCTTGAGATGCTAAGAGCATTTCTTCAGATTTGTTGACATAGTTTAACAATTTATCGTTTTGATCTGTTCCTCACATGTCAATCACGTCATCATCACTCAATCAATACCTTATTATCTATACGATTTCTAGGAGGTGCACCAGAAGGCCCGGCCGGTACGGGTAAGACGGAGACTACCAAGGATTTGGCAAAGGCTGTCGCCAAACAATGTGTCGTGTTCAACTGTTCTGATGGTCTCGATTACATTGCCCTCGGAAAGTTCTTTAAGGTTCTCTTCAGTTTTTTCTCCTTAGTTACTGATATGACTTTAAATAGTAGTAGTCCATGGGCAGCGGTGATCGCTTATCATCAGGTGACCCGCATGCTCGTTTGGCGCCCTATGTTATAAAAAAAAAATAGCTAATGGAGACTAAAAAACTCTGCTGAATGAAGGTGGCCGGATAGTGTTGTCTATCTTTGGAGTTTCAAGAAATTTTTTTGTTTGGCTTTTGCCATGATCAAGCCATTAATATACAGCTAGGTACCGAAAAAAGTATTTCCAAGCGACCTAACTTATTTCGGCTATAAAGATATCAACCCAAGCTGTTGCATTATATTGTTTTTATTGTTCAGGGTCTAGCGTCTTGCGGAGCGTGGTCTTGTTTCGACGAGTTCAACAGAATCGATCTGGAAGTGCTGTCCGTGGTGGCTCAGCAGATCCTTTCAATCCAGCGAGGAATCAATTCAGGCGCTTCAGAACTTTTGTTCGAAGGCACGCTGCTGCAATTGAACAAATCTTGCGCTGTATTTATCACTATGAACCCCGGTTATGCTGGACGTTCTGAATTGCCTGATAATCTTAAGGTAACTAAAATCATGAAATCATCAAAATACTTTTTAGTGTTGGGAAATAAAGGTATAAAAATAAATGTAACGTAAAATGTTACTAAAAATACAGCTAAAATAACATTAGGAGTTAGTGAATCTAGCTTTTCGTATTTAAGATTTAGTTGAACTAAAATTAAATGCTCATATACTTAGTTTCGTATTGTTATGATTGAACCCGCTGATATGAAAGGACGTTCTTTGTAAGTAGAGCCTATCGCTTTCTCAAAAAGTCGGCAACGCATAAGTGACCTTTTTAGCCGCATGCTCGTTTGCCTACTATTTTATAAAAAAATACATACCTGCTTAAAACGCATGTTGGCTTCTTACAGGCGCTCTTCCGTTCCGTGGCCATGATGGTGCCGGATTACGTGTTGATCTCTGAGATCGAACTGTACGCCTTCGGCTACTTGAACGCGAAACCATTGGCTGTGAAGATCGTTGCCACTTACAAGCTGTGTTCAGAGCAGTTGTCCTCGCAGAGTCATTACGATTACGGTACAATATTACAACCAACAATGGTAGGATTGAAATTTTGGAGAAATCGAACAAGTCTCGAATTAAATAAATAAATATATACGGACAAATCACACAGATTGAGTTAGCCCCAAAGTAAGTTCGAGACTTGTGTTAAGGGATACTAACTTAACGATACTATATTTTATGACAAATACATATATAGATAAACATCCAAGACCCAGGCCAATCTGAAAAAGATCATTTTCCATTTTGACCTGACCGGGAATCGAACCCGGGGCCTCCGGTGTGGCAGTCTGGCGTGATAACTGTTAGGCCACGGAGGTCGTCAAATCAAATCAAATTATATATATATATATTTTAATGGTTTGCTTAGCACTTGCTATTTGTATTGTATTATCCTTAGCATTGCTGCCTCCTGCTTCTAGGCTTATCCGACGCTGTCACATAATACTGGCACTGTTCAGAAGAAACTATTATGTTGTTCGATTATATAAGTGCTTATGACAATAAATAAACAGGTATGCGGGCTGTAAAGTCCGTATTGCGAGCAGCCGGAGCGCTGAAGTTGCGATACCCTGATGAAGACGAGGATGTCATTCTACTGCGCTCTATCAAGGACGTCAATTTGCCCAAGTTCTTGGAGCATGATGTGCCCTTGTTTATGGTTAGTTTTAGATACTCGGTGCTTGATAGATCAACTGTGTGTTGCTGAATATTTTGTCAGTAGTTCCTGACTACTGACAAAATATTCAGCAACAGTTATAACATGGCTGCTCCACTCACTTATCTACATAAGTTTAGTACTGTGTTTCCAATTTTTTTTTATTAATGCCACTGAAGAGATCTTTCAACTTAAGCTATCAGATCACGCTTATCTTAAAAATTGCCATCAGATTTACCGTGCAGTATTTAAACTAACTTACAATCATTAGCTAATAACAGCTTATTAAAATAAAAATAATAGCTTATGATTTGGAGTGGAAATATTGGGATTTTTATTCAGGGCATCATTGGTGACTTGTTCCCTGGCCTGCCGCTGCCGGAGGCCGGACTGCCGCACTTGGTTGCATGTTTGATAGAAGTGTGTGTACCGCTGAACTTGCAAGCCAATGAGTTCTTCATTGAAAAGGTAATGAATAAAAAAAACTCTAAGCAGGAATTGATAAAAGGATAATCAGTCTTTCTCTCTTTTGTAAAATTAAAGTACACTTTCACACAAGTCCGTCTGTTACGTGAAAAAGAGAGTGAATACAAAAATACATTTATTGTCGATTATCCTAGAGAAAAGCTTATACTCAATTTTTGTATTATATGATATTTTCTTTGAATATTTAATCTCAGAGAGAGTAAATAATCAAAGGATATTTTATTTCTTGTTGCATTTTGAATGTGCATTTGTGCATATCATATCTGAGACATAGAAATGTTTCCCTTATATTGGTTTATTATTAAATGTGTATAAGGTCGTAGTAAGCAGAACTGTTTTTGTATTTGTTAATGGACAGGTGCTACAGCTGTACGAGATGATCCTCGTCCGTCACGGGCTCATGCTGGTGGGATTCCCCTTCTCAGGGAAAACCAAATGTTACCACGCTCTTGGGGCTGCTTTGGGGCTGGTTTCCGAAAAGGCAAGTCATCATTTTTGATGATACCTAGATTTTTAATGATATATCGTGATAGTAAATACTACATGTCTAATCTTTTTTTCATACTTCCTATACTATATAATAGACTTTTATGAAATCCGTTTCATGCAAGACACAATTTTGCATGGTTTTATATCTGCATTTAAGAAATATTTTCTGAATACCTAGTCAATAGGTGAATGTATTCTATAGTAAAAATCGTCTTTAGATCTAATCTCGTCGGTACGACGCTTGTTCATGGGTGCTTATATAACGAACGCAAACCTTTCAGGGTCTAATGGCTGAAAATGCCGTAGAATGGACGGTGATAAATCCGAAGTCGATTACCATGGGTCAGCTATACGGGCAGTTCGATCCAGTGTCGCACGAGTGGTCTGACGGCATTCTGGCCGTGAGTTACCGAGCCTTTGCTGTCTCCACCAACGATAACAGGTGCTTAGTAACTGTACGATTGTTCATCTGGCTTTTTATCATTGTACAACACACATGAAATCGTTTTAACTTTTTATAATATTTCGGCTGCATTACTTTGTATAGGTGCCATTGTTGTCATACCAAAAATTTGATCAGGTGTTTTTTTTTTCGTTTTTATAGTATGTAAATAGTCAGTGCAGAACTTATCATGAAGCTCACAGTACCAATGGTTAATTCCAGAAAATGGCTCGTCTTTGATGGCCCTGTTGATGCGATATGGATCGAGAATTTGAACACAGTATTGGACGACAATAAGAAACTGTGTCTGATGAGCGGCGAGATTATTCAGCTGGCACCCACCACCAACTTGGTGTTTGAGCCCATGGACCTTGAGGCTGCCTCGCCAGCCACTGTGAGTAAAAACGTGTTGTTAATTTTTTTCTTTCTAAGTAGTATAAAAGTGATTCGATAAGAACTGGAAGGAAAAGACGAAGGACAGAGATGAGTGGAGAGAATTAGCGGAGGCTTTTGCCCAGCAGTGGGATATAAATAGCTAGAAAAAAAAATCAAAAGTGGGTCAATAAGCGATGTTTTAAAATAGAATAGTTTTATTCATTTTTGTATCCAATGTAGAATTAAGAATTTTAGAACAACTTCAAGAATAATACGTCTACTGCTATGTTGGCGCATCTAGATAATTTGACCAAGCGAATTAAAGTCTCCAATTCCAAAGCTGATTTTGCTTTTGTCGAGTTTGAGTTTGTTTGTTTCGAACTAGAGGTCGATTTTCCTGAACGGATCCTTACAAACTTAGCACACTTGTGGTTGTATTATTAGTTAATTAAGAGTAACTTAATGACTATTAAATTCCTTTGACTAATTTTAATTGTAAAGAGTAAAGAAATTATTTAAACACTTTTACAGTGCGAGAGGAGCAGGCAATTCTGTGGTAAAGGCTAAATTCAATTAATAATTTTATTAAAGGTATCCCGTTGCGGTATGATCTACATGGAGCCAAAGGGTCTGGGCTGGAAGTGTCTGCTGGAGTCGTGGCTGAACACGCTGCCGCCGTCTTTCCACAATGTGAACAGGAACCTCATCCGAACATTGTTCAACAGGTTCATGCCGCCGCTGCTGTGGCTCGTGGAACTGTCAGGGAAGACCAAGGTTCGTATTCCAAAGTCAAAGTCAAATCGTTTATTGCATCCTTAATGTATGGTACTTAGGTCTTTGCTTATAAGTAGTATCTACCAATTAAGGACCCTGACGGGCGCTGCAATGGGAGAGGGCTGTATATTTCGCCAAGTTCATTTTGTATGCCATATTACCGGTATATATATTTTTGTGTGTGTTTGATATGATTTAACTATTTTCAATTTTATTCTGTTTAGTACCTACTTTTTGTTATAATAATTGAGGTAAGTATATTATTGTATTCATTTCGTCTAGATATATGTCTCTTTAAAAGTTGGTCAATTTAATAATAATTTGTCACAATTTAAATAAAATAATAATAGTTAATGCATATCGAGATTTTTAATTAAGTAGGTATAATGTATTAGGTATTTGTAATTGTTTTCTTTTTTCCTATGCTAAAACATGCTACGATCGCTATGTTTTACATGGGGCTGAACGCGACAAGCAGGACGACTCGACCAATGTTGTGTTCTGTAGTTGTCCCTAACCTTTTAGAAGATCTACGTTAAAGAAGATTGGGGGACGACTGTAAACCGATAGGAACCAACTGGTTCATAGGTTTTATGTTGTCATAAGCTGTGATCATGTACTGCGCACTAACACCAACTAAGTATGTAATCTGAAGACTTAGGAGCTGTAGCTGTAGCAAAAAGTAGATAAGGTTTCAGCTACATATCAACCCAGCAAACATTTTTGGTAAAAATTACCATAGTATTACCTAATCTTAGTATAAATAGGTAATGTTATGGTAATTTTGACCAAAAATGTTTGCTGGGAATGGCCTAGGCGAAATCCCTGATAGATAAGTAAGATCTTAAAAATAAAATTGTTTGGTATAGAAATAGGTACTTATTTCTATAGGTGACAATAAAAAAATATATTTGGATTACCTAATTTAAAATATGCTTGGATTTCTTTTAGCAAATGTACGTGACGTCGCGAAGTAATCTGGTAGTTGCTTGTATGAATTTGTATGATACTTTTATGGATGACTTTTATGATGATAAATATGTGGAGGCGATATCGGATCTTGACATGAGAGCACAGTTGGAGGTAAATCCGTTTTAAATATAGATGTTGTGGATACTTACTTAGACTTTTTCTATTCCTATAAGTTTTATAATTTTATCCTTTTTTAGGGAGTATTTTTCTTTTCGACTATTTGGTCCATTGGAGCAACGCTGGAAGCTGATAGTCGCCCAAAATTCGATATGTTGTTCAGAGGACTGTTGGAAAAGGAGTTTCCAGAAAAGGTTCGTTATGTTTTTGCTTGGGTTCCAACGAACTAATATACCATAGAAAAATAACGCTCATACAATGATCGTTAGTAACTCGGTACCTTTACGCAAACAGATGAACTGCAATAATTATATGAACACACACATTCTCATCGACCATACTTCAACGCTGTTGGTCGTCTGTGTCGGCCGATTTGACGAATCAGGTGATTAGCTCGCACGCGCTCTGCGTCGATAATGGCGGCGATGTTAGAGGAATGAGGAATGGATGGTTTTATGTAACATTAGTCTAAAATAAATAAACATGTATTTGATAACGTATTTATTTATATTATTCTCTAAAATATTTGTAATACTTATTTTGAAGACCTTAGCAAACTTGTAAAGTGCATGTTAGTAATACAAATTATAGTGAATAAATAAATATGAAATATTACAATGAAAATAAATACAGTTTCTTAATACTGGTAGGAACAAAAATAGAGTCAGGTTTTTCATAATCTAAAAGACATCTCAAAAAAGTACAAATTTCAAATATTGAATGCGTTCTTATATATTTTTTAAGTAACAATAGGGTCTTGGATAATCTGTTTTTTTTTTCATTTCAAAATCTTCTCATCCTAGCGTATTTCCTGTTCCGTCCTCAGTGGCAATGCTTAAGAGCCCGGGGTCTGCTAGCATATCTTGGCGGTTTGACAATGTTACTGGTTTTTACACAGAGCGACTGTCGTCTGACCCCCGCAACCCAAAGAGTAGACCAGAAACAATCCTATATCGTATAGGAAACAATCCTATAGTATATTAGTATGATTAGTTAGTTTTCGTTATCTCGACTGACGTCGGTTTAAAAAAATACGCATAAGCAATCGTGAATAATTAAGTGATAATTTTGTATGAGTTTTTAAATACAGTTATTATATAATATAATGATCTATTTAATGCATAATATCAATAATCAAAGTACAAAAAAACAATTATTTTTTCTAGTACACTATGTAAAGTTACGCTTTACTGTTTATTTAAATCTTGGATACATATTGCATAACATTTTCCCCTAGTATTCAAAATGTTTTAAATAAAATATTAATATACTTACTTATGAAAGGTAATTCCGCTGTTCGTCATATCTGTGTGACTTCTACACCACTTTACGACACAAGATGGCATATTTTTGCTAATTAAACTTGCGAAATTACTCGATGATACGTAGAATTGACACTTATGCCTTAGGTACAAGTACAACCATTGAACTCGCTGCGCCACGAGTGCGGTTTCTATTTTATGCCCCGCCCACCTAGGTTCTTATTTCGTGGAACCATTTTTTTGGCGTTGTTAGAGTTCTATGGTATATTAGTTCGTTGTTGGGTTCTGAGAAAATAACATCCAATTAACGGACTTTATTCAGACTTCTTCGAAACTTGTAAGTGATCATTAATTAGGTACGTAATGATGTTTGTTATTTTGGAGTAGGTTGTTTACATAATTTTTTTTTAATAATCTCAGGTCATAGAAGCTCTGGGCTATCCGAAAGAAATAGCGAAGCCAGAAAAACAGTACATATTTTCAATACCGAAAGAAGGAATGGTTTATGACTACCGGTACATAAAAGAGGTATGTTACGTATGTTCGATATTATATATCATCTTATGTATAGTATGTTCTGTTTATATTGATAGATAGATCAACACTTTATTGCACCATTTACAGAAAAGAACAAACAAAGAAGTGTCCATCCATCCATGCATCCATCTTCAATCAATCAATCAATCTTAATTCAATAATAAAGATTGATTGATTAATTATGATGGATGCATTGTTATCTAGATAATACCTACCTGAACTAAACCATAGTAAAATATAGTGGGAACTAAAATAAGTTTCAGATATTTTAAATACACTAGTCCCCTATTAAAGCTATTAATAAATTTTGAAGGGTAAAGGCAAGTGGAAGCCATGGAATGACGACGTGGTGTCAGCACCTCCAATCAGCCGCGACACTCCCCCCAATCAGATCCTGGTCACGACACTGGACAGCGTGCGGTACCTGGCACTGTTCAAGCTGCTGGTCACCCATCACAAGGCTGTGATGATGGTCGGACCCACTGGCACTGGGAAGTCATCGTATATCATCGTAAGTCTCAAAGACGTGGTGTCAGAGCATCTCGAATTTGATTGATTAGAATTTCGTTCATGTTTACTGTTACTACAATCAAATCAACGTGCAGCAATGCAGAGCTGATGCGCTGCATTGCAATGTAATTGACCGTGGTGTGATCCGATTTGTCCATTAATCTTGTTTATAACACATTTGCTCGTAAAGTGTCACTTATTTCACCAATTTCAATATTGTATTGTATCTCATTACGCACTTGTGCGTTATTTTAAAGTAAAACGTACGCTCGGTCTAAATAAAAACGAACGATACTTTTTTAAATCTTAGCAAATAGTTTGTATGTTAGAAAAGTGGTCAACATTTTGAATAAAATTAACTTTATGAGATAAAATAAATAAAAAATTAATTCTTAAAATTAATTTTGACAATAAATTACAACCATTTATCTGTAACAAAACACAAAAATATTAATTTACTTTATTAGTAATACTGGCTGTTTTTGTGCCTTTGCCTAAAAAAAAGCGCTGATGCGCGCGCATCGCTAATTTGTGAACAAGTAAAAAAAATCATTCCGCGCGCTTTTTCTTTGGTATTGTCGTTTTCCGAGTTTTATTGAATTCCTCGCAAATATGTTATAAAACGTAGTATGAAATACGTGCGCTTTGAAAATTACAGCCTCTGCTTTCTTGTAGCCCTCGCCTACAGCTCGGGCTAGCAATATCGCCTCTGCTGTAATTTTCATCTTATCGCACTTACTTATATCATAATGTACTATTGCATAACTTATGTCGCCCGCGGTGGAGCAGATTGGAATGATATATCATTGAATTAGTAAAATCAGCCCTTGCAAATTTTAAAAAGAATAATTAAAAAACTGGAGATATTTTTCAGGATTATCTAGTGAAGCGAGTCGACACAAAAGTGTACAAAGCTTTGATAATGGCGTTCTCGGCGCAAACAAATTGCAATCAAACTCAAGATATCATTATGGGAAAACTTGACAAGAGAAGGAAAGGTACTGTTACAGTCAAAGGACTTGAATTCTCCTTTGAAGTGAACTAAAGTATTTTTCATTATGTAGTTCGCCGTAAAGATATTTCCTTTGTTATGTTCTGAGAAATAACGATGAATAAACCCTTGTTCTTGTTGTAAGTTTCAAGTCACAATTCGATACCAGACAGATGTCGCAACACGACTAACTTGATACCCAGTACACTCTATAATGAGTTAGTTACCTACATTGCTCCGTGTGGTAACTACTTATTTAAGTGAATACCTAAGTAGTTTGACATTGAAATAGCATCACAAACTTTATCAAAAAGAGGATATTAATTGAATACAGGTGTGTTCGGTCCTCCAATCGGGTGCTACAGCGTGGTGTTCGTGGACGACGTGAGCATGCCCCAGGCGGAGACATATGGCGCCCAGCCCCCCATTGAGGTGCTGCGGCAGGGCATCGACCTGGGGCTCTGGTACGACCGCAAGACCAATGTGGCTATGCATCTCATTGATGTCCAGGTAGTTATTCCAGCTCTATGTACTCTGTGTTCGGTCCTCCAATCGGGTGCTACAGCGTGGTGTTCGTGGATGACGTGAGCATGCCCCAGGCGGAGACATATGGCGCCCAGCCCCCCATTGAGGTGCTGCGGCAGGGCATCGACCTGGGGCTCTGGTACGACCGCAAGACCAATGTGGCTATGCATCTCATTGATGTCCAGGTAGTTATTCCAGCTCTATGTACTCTGTGTTCGGTCCTCCAATCGGGTGCTACAGCGTGGTGTTCGTGGATGACGTGAGCATGCCCCAGGCGGAGACATATGGCGCCCAGCCCCCATTGAGGTGCTGCGGCAGGGCATCGACCTGGGGCTCTGGTACGACCGCAAGACCAATGTGGCTATGCATCTCATTGATGTCCAGGTAGTTATTCCAGCTCTATGTACTCTGTGTTCGGTCCTCCAATCGGGTGCTACAGCGTGGTGTTCGTGGATGACGTGAGCATGCCCCAGGCGGAGACATATGGCGCCCAGCCCCCCATTGAGGTGCTGCGGCAGGGCATCGACCTGGGGCTCTGGTACGACCGCAAGACCAATGTGGCTATGCATCTTATTGATGTTCAGGTAGCTATTTCAGCTATATTGTGTACTCTGACATACGGCGCCCAGCCCTCCATTTAGTTGCTGCGGCAGGGAATCGACCTGGGGCTCTGGTACGACCTACAGCCGGTGCTACGGCGTGGTGTTCGTGGACGACGTGAGCATGCCCCACGCGGAGACGTACGGCGCCCAGCCCCCCATTGAGGTGCTGCGGCAGGGCATCGACCTGGGGCTCTGGTACGACCGCAAGACCAATGTGGCTATGCATCTTATTGATGTTCAGGTAGCTATTTCAGCTATATTGTGTACTCTGACATACGGCGCCCAGCCCTCCATTTAGTTGCTGCGGCAGGGAATCGACCTGGGGCTCTGGTACGACCTACAGCCGGTGCTACGGCGTGGTGTTCGTGGACGACGTGAGCATGCCCCACGCGGAGACGTACGGCGCCCAGCCCCCCATTGAGGTGCTGCGGCAGGGCATCGACCTGGGGCTCTGGTACGACCGCAAGACCAACGTGGCTATGCATCTCATTGATGTTCCAGCTCTATGTATTCTGATATATATTTTGTTTCTGTCTTACATTCAGAATTAAGTGGAAGATTGATTTTTTTACTGCGCGCGGTAAAAAGTATCGTGTGTTTTATCGAGTCTTTAACCGAATGCAATAAAATAGGTCCAGCCTGTTTAGAAAAGTGAAACAGACAGTCTGACAGGCTTTCGCATTAATAATTTTAGTATGGATGATGAAGTATAATGTACTACTTGTACTTAAAATTCAAGCTACATGAACACTTTTCTTTATAACAACGTTATAACAGATGGGCGGCGTTCGTATGTAGGCATATACATTTTTTTTAATCCTGTGAACTTTTTTACTTACTAGCTGTTCAATTACCAATACGCAAGTCATAATTTTAATCACAACGTATCGTTGCAGTTCATGTGCGCGATGGGCAAACCGACTCCCGGCGCAAAGTTGATCACTCCGAGGTTCTCGCGCCATTTCGCATTCTTCTGCATTGACGAGTTTGACGACGACACCCTGCGGACCATCTTCGGGAGAATTATGTTATGGCATCTTGATACTAGGTACTTCATAGGACCTACGGCTTTTATGGTGCCTTCTGAAGCACGAAGAAACTCGAGATTGTCGCATTCAATTTTGGTCCCTTATGAAAGTTGCTTTACCGTCCCTATCGCAAGCCAAGCGCGCGAACCACGCTTTGCTATTCGCTACAGAGTTTCTTCTACTACTTAATTCTCAACTGTCTATTTTCAAAAGATGCCTCAATGATATATCAAATTTTACTTCCATGTTAAATATTCATGATCTTCCTCTTAGTACCATAATTCGTAATAAATAGGGCTATACTACTGTGCTATGTTTTTTTTACAGAGGATTTTCCAAAGATTTTGATCCATGCATTGATGAAATCGTAGCGGGCACACTTGAAGTGTACAAGCAATGTAGACTTAACTTATTGCCCACGCCTTCAAAGTCTCACTACACCTTCAATTTACGAGATTTCTCCAGAGTAATTTTGGTAAGTTTTATTTTTCCTTTCTTTTGCCTTGTTCGATTCTATGTGACTTTATTAATCATCTGTAACATTCAGGTTATCAAGCTAAGCAGTATCTGCTAAGAAAGAGAGATTATTAGAAAGAGAATTAGATTTAATGGTTGTAAATGGCGAGTAAAAGTGGAATCCTTTGCCCAGCAGTGGACTAATGGTATCTAGTGCAAAACTATAAATACTTCTCTCGTAGGGTGTGCTGCTATCAGTACCAGAGGTGACGCCAGATCTACAATCGATAAAGCGGCTTTGGGTCCATGAGTGCTTGCGCGTGTTCTCCGACCGCCTGGTGGAGGAAGCCGATAGACAGTGGCTGGTCCAATGTCTCAGGGAAGCCACAACTGCGTACCTCAACGACGACTTCGATAATATGCTTTCACGCCTTTTGAATGGACCGAAAGATAAGGTAATATCATTAACAAGTTCTGCCCCACGGCTACGCTTCCGTAGGAATTTTGGAATTCTGGATAGCTTCGTCATGAATGTGGCTTTCAAATACTGAAATATTTTTTCTAATCGGACCGGCAGTTCCAGCGCGTACAAACAAACATAAAAATTCTTCTACATTCTCATAGATGAGGGGGAGTATTTATTATTCAATTGTTCATACAATATATTAATGTGAAAATAAGTCATCGTAATTATCCAAACATCAATTTAATATTGTGTGTTTTCAGATAACAGATTTGCATTTGCGTAATCTTATTTATTGTGACTTCGCAAATCCTAAAGTGGACACGCGGTTCTACATGGAGACGGTGAATATGGAGCATCTCAATGCCACGGTGGATGCCTTCCTTGTTGAATTTAACAACATGTCCAAGAAACCTATGAACCTCGTACTCTTTAGGTAATTTTCTGAAACTTGAAATTTTGCAAATATTTTAGATTTGATCTCAAACATCTTCATTTATTAACTTTGATCTTCATTTAATTAGATTGGAACTAAGTAACGAACAGAAATTCCTCGTAATTTAATCATCCGTCTTGTAAGTAGGGCAGAACATAATTAGGGAGCGATACTGATACTCATCAGTCATCTCAATAACTGGAATGTAGACACCGAATACTCTATTCTATCTTACATGCAAAGAAAAAGACCATTATTTACTTATTTTAGTTTGGCATTTCTACTTACAATTTTTTTGACGTTTCGTAAATTGTCACGAGCAAAAACATTATCACATTCTCTTTACATGTAATTTTGTGTACATTTATTGTTCGTGACCTAATCTAAATCATAGATGACAGAACCATTTACCTCAACGAATTCTAGTACCTCCTAAATGTTACATTATTTGTCGCATCAACAAATAATGATTTTGTAATAATTTAGTATCAGAGGCTAAGATCCACTTCGGGTCGCTGCGTCGCAGTAATAATTTCCACCACCTGCTTCCAGTGAAGAAAAACATCGTAAGGAAACCTGCACATTGGCTGACTGTCTAGTTTACTAGTGTGTGTACGGCTACTGCCACTAGACGCGGTTGTCGTAAAAGTCATATCAGATGCCTTTAGGCGACTTGAATAAAATCTAAGACCAGTGTTAGTAATAACACACTTAATAATAAAGAAAGAAGTAATAATTTACCCCAAAGGTCGACTGTTAGATAATGCTTCTGCATTAAGTCCACCTATTGTGCCATACATTGTGTTTGTACAATAAAGGTTAAATAAATAAATAAATAATAAATTTGGTAACCAAATTCTGTTTGTAGGTTTGCGATCGAGCACGTGTCCCGTATCTGCCGCGTGCTGGCGCAGCCTCGCTCGCACGGCCTGCTGGTCGGGCTCGGCGGCTCGGGCAGACAGTCGCTGACGCGCCTCGCCGCTCACATCAACGAGTACGACCTGTTCCAGGTGAGTGCTGGATCATAGCTGCTGCTGGACATAGATCGAGCACGTGTCCCGTATCTGCCGCGTGCTGGCGCAGCCTCGCTCGCACGGCCTGCTGGTCGGGCTCGGCGGCTCGGGCAGACAGTCGCTGACGCGCCTCGCCGCTCACATCAACGAGTACGACCTGTTCCAGGTGAGTGCTGGATCATAGCTGCTGCTGGACATAGATCGAGCACGTGTCCCGTATCTGCCGCGTGCTGGCGCAGCCTCGCTCGCACGGCCTGCTGGTCGGGCTCGGCGGCTCGGGCAGACAGTCGCTGACGCGCCTCGCCGCTCACATCAACGAGTACGACCTGTTCCAGGTGAGTGCTGGATCATAGCTGCTGCTGGACATAGATCGAGCACGTGTCCCGTATCTGCCGCGTGCTGGCGCAGCCTCGCTCGCACGGCCTGCTGGTCGGGCTCGGCGGCTCGGGCAGACAGTCGCTGACGCGCCTCGCCGCTCACATCAACGAGTACGACCTGTTCCAGGTGAGTGCTGGATCATAGCTGCTGCTGGACATAGATCGAGCACGTGTCCCGTATCTGCCGCGTGCTGGCGCAGCCTCGCTCGCACGGCCTGCTGGTCGGGCTCGGCGGCTCGGGCAGACAGTCGCTGACGCGCCTCGCCGCTCACATCAACGAGTACGACCTGTTCCAGGTGAGTGCTGGATCATAGCTGCTGCTGGACATAGATCGAGCACGTGTCCCGTATCTGCCGCGTGCTGGCGCAGCCTCGCTCGCACGGCCTGCTGGTCGGGCTCGGCGGCTCGGGCAGACAGTCGCTGACGCGCCTCGCCGCTCACATCAACGAGTACGACCTGTTCCAGGTGAGTGCTGGATCATAGCTGCTGCTGGACATAGATCGAGCACGTGTCCCGTATCTGCCGCGTGCTGGCGCAGCCTCGCTCGCACGGCCTGCTGGTCGGGCTCGGCGGCTCGGGCAGACAGTCGCTGACGCGCCTCGCCGCTCACATCAACGAGTACGACCTGTTCCAGGTGAGTGCTGGATCATAGCTGCTGCTGGACATAGATCGAGCACGTGTCCCGTATCTGCCGCGTGCTGGCGCAGCCTCGCTCGCACGGCCTGCTGGTCGGGCTCGGCGGCTCGGGCAGACAGTCGCTGACGCGCCTCGCCGCTCACATCAACGAGTACGACCTGTTCCAGGTGAGTGCTGGATCATAGCTGCTGCTGGACATAGATCGAGCACGTGTCCCGTATCTGCCGCGTGCTGGCGCAGCCTCGCTCGCACGGCCTGCTGGTCGGGCTCGGCGGCTCGGGCAGACAGTCGCTGACGCGCCTCGCCGCTCACATCAACGAGTACGACCTGTTCCAGGTGAGTGCTGGATCATAGCTGCTGCTGGACATAGATCGAGCACGTGTCCCGTATCTGCCGCGTGCTGGCGCAGCCTCGCTCGCACGGCCTGCTGGTCGGGCTCGGCGGCTCGGGCAGACAGTCGCTGACGCGCCTCGCCGCTCACATCAACGAGTACGACCTGTTCCAGGTGAGTGCTGGATCATAGCTGCTGCTGGACATAGATCGAGCACGTGTCCCGTATCTGCCGCGTGCTGGCGCAGCCTCGCTCGCACGGCCTGCTGGTCGGGCTCGGCGGCTCGGGCAGACAGTCGCTGACGCGCCTCGCCGCTCACATCAACGAGTACGACCTGTTCCAGGTGAGTGCTGGATCATAGCTGCTGCTGGACATAGATCGAGCACGTGTCCCGTATCTGCCGCGTGCTGGCGCAGCCTCGCTCGCACGGCCTGCTGGTCGGGCTCGGCGGCTCGGGCAGACAGTCGCTGACGCGCCTCGCCGCTCACATCAACGAGTACGACCTGTTCCAGGTGAGTGCTGGATCATAGCTGCTGCTGGACATAGATCGAGCACGTGTCCCGTATCTGCCGCGTGCTGGCGCAGCCTCGCTCGCACGGCCTGCTGGTCGGGCTCGGCGGCTCGGGCAGACAGTCGCTGACGCGCCTCGCCGCTCACATCAACGAGTACGACCTGTTCCAGGTGAGTGCTGGATCATAGCTGCTGCTGGACATAGATCGAGCACGTGTCCCGTATCTGCCGCGTGCTGGCGCAGCCTCGCTCGCACGGCCTGCTGGTCGGGCTCGGCGGCTCGGGCAGACAGTCGCTGACGCGCCTCGCCGCTCACATCAACGAGTACGACCTGTTCCAGGTGAGTGCTGGATCATAGCTGCTGCTGGACATAGATCGAGCACGTGTCCCGTATCTGCCGCGTGCTGGCGCAGCCTCGCTCGCACGGCCTGCTGGTCGGGCTCGGCGGCTCGGGCAGACAGTCGCTGACGCGCCTCGCCGCTCACATCAACGAGTACGACCTGTTCCAGGTGAGTGCTGGATCATAGCTGCTGCTGGACATAGATCGAGCACGTGTCCCGTATCTGCCGCGTGCTGGCGCAGCCTCGCTCGCACGGCCTGCTGGTCGGGCTCGGCGGCTCGGGCAGACAGTCGCTGACGCGCCTCGCCGCTCACATCAACGAGTACGACCTGTTCCAGGTGAGTGCTGGATCATAGCTGCTGCTGGACATAGATCGAGCACGTGTCCCGTATCTGCCGCGTGCTGGCGCAGCCTCGCTCGCACGGCCTGCTGGTCGGGCTCGGCGGCTCGGGCAGACAGTCGCTGACGCGCCTCGCCGCTCACATCAACGAGTACGACCTGTTCCAGGTGAGTGCTGGATCATAGCTGCTGCTGGACATAGATCGAGCACGTGTCCCGTATCTGCCGCGTGCTGGCGCAGCCTCGCTCGCACGGCCTGCTGGTCGGGCTCGGCGGCTCGGGCAGACAGTCGCTGACGCGCCTCGCCGCTCACATCAACGAGTACGACCTGTTCCAGGTGAGTGCTGGATCATAGCTGCTGCTGGACATAGATCGAGCACGTGTCCCGTATCTGCCGCGTGCTGGCGCAGCCTCGCTCGCACGGCCTGCTGGTCGGGCTCGGCGGCTCGGGCAGACAGTCGCTGACGCGCCTCGCCGCTCACATCAACGAGTACGACCTGTTCCAGGTGAGTGCTGGATCATAGCTGCTGCTGGACATAGATCGAGCACGTGTCCCGTATCTGCCGCGTGCTGGCGCAGCCTCGCTCGCACGGCCTGCTGGTCGGGCTCGGCGGCTCGGGCAGACAGTCGCTGACGCGCCTCGCCGCTCACATCAACGAGTACGACCTGTTCCAGGTGAGTGCTGGATCATAGCTGCTGCTGGACATAGATCGAGCACGTGTCCCGTATCTGCCGCGTGCTGGCGCAGCCTCGCTCGCACGGCCTGCTGGTCGGGCTCGGCGGCTCGGGCAGACAGTCGCTGACGCGCCTCGCCGCTCACATCAACGAGTACGACCTGTTCCAGGTGAGTGCTGGATCATAGCTGCTGCTGGACATAGATCGAGCACGTGTCCCGTATCTGCCGCGTGCTGGCGCAGCCTCGCTCGCACGGCCTGCTGGTCGGGCTCGGCGGCTCGGGCAGACAGTCGCTGACGCGCCTCGCCGCTCACATCAACGAGTACGACCTGTTCCAGGTGAGTGCTGGATCATCAGCTGCTGTCAGATGCGGCTGGACATAGATCGAACTCGTGAATGGTATCTACAGAATTAGATTGATTCCTTTCAGACGGAATGGCTGGCAACTTGTCGGCAGTCTCGCCATTGAGATTTATATATATTCTGTAATGTTGATTTATAAATATCGCATAGCTCTACTGATTGAGAATAAATTTCAGGTGGAAATGTCTAGAACATACGGCAAGAATGAATGGCGTGAAGATTTAAAGACTCTTCTCAGGAAATCAAGCACACCTGATCTGCATATGGTGTTCTTGTTCATCGAATCACAGGTACAGTTTTGAATGATTCTATTTACCTACTTACATATTAAGTACTTGTAAGATTTCATGACTATTGGCTATTAACGCTTCATAAATTTTAGATCAAAGAAGAAGGATTCTTAGAAGACGTGAACAACATGCTAAATTCAGGTGAAGTGCCAAATATATTCGGCGCAGATGAAAAAGCTGAAATTTGCGAGAAAATGAGAGTTGTAAGTAATATAAAATTATCTTTGATGTTTAGGTAAGACGAGATTTTTTTATTTTGTAGCATTTCTGTAAAATACAATTTTATGAATGTTTGCTTATATTTTTGCCAATCTCGTTCACCTAGGTACGCAGTCAGCTTCTCTCAGGCCAAGGTCAGAGTCAGGTTTCTCTGCAGCTGATATTCTTAATCTTCAAATTTGCCGTCAGATCGACAGACAGCGCGACAAGTCTCTCCAGACGGACGGCAGCCCTACCGCGCTGTACGCGTACTTCGTTTCCATAGTGCGCGACCAACTTCACATCGTGCTGGCCATGTCGCCCGCCGGCACCTCGCTGAGGACTCGCATCCGCAAGTTCCCCGCGCTTGTCAACTGCTGCACCATTGATTGGTTCCAGGTCATTTATCATTATAGTATACATCGTGATCATAGTCCGTGACGTGCTTCATATTTCATAATTGTTCAGTTTGCGTTTGATAACTCTTCAATAATCGCGTAAAAAAAATAATGCTAATCTATACATATAATAAAACAGTAAAAATATTTTGTCTGTACATTTAGTATTTTTGACTGAAATGGATAGAGGGACACTTAAAAAGAATAATAGAAAGCAAAAAACAATTTTTGGAATTTCTTGTCTGTCTGTCTGTCTGTCTGTCTGTCTGTATGTATGTACGCGTTTCACGCAAAAACTACTGGACGGATTTGAATGAAACTTTTTTTATTGTATAGCTATTAAGCCTGGGCAACATATAGGCTATAAAACACCTGATGAAGAACCTTAACAGAACAGCTAAACTATAAGAAATATGGAAATGGTGCCTTAACAAAAGTCGTTCAACCTGATGAGCATTTTCTGATGACGTATAAAAATTTAAGATCCGGAACATCTGATGAAAAACTCCAAGAGAGATTTTTCATCTAAGCGAAACTCACGCGGGCGAAGCCGCGGGCGACAGCTAGTATATGATAATATTAAATTACGCTTGTAAATATCTACCAGGAATGGCCTCCAGATGCATTGTTGGCGGTAGCGACTCGGTTCCTCAAAGACGTAGAGCTCACAGAGTTGGAGCGCGAGACCGCTATCAAGCTGTGTCAGATCTTCCACACCGACACCCAGGAGCTGACTCGCGCGTTCTTGTTGCGGCTAAAGAGATACAACTACGTCACGCCGACCGCATACCTAGAATTGATTAACATGTTCAAGGCGCTGCTTGGCAAGAAACGCACGTAAGTAGCGCAAAAGTTGCGTTTTAGGAGTTCCTAATGAGTTGAGAGCCCATTAGGAACATCTAAAATCACTAGGGTCCTCTTGAATTAGAGGATCCTAGAGATTAGGATTATACGAATAGTTGAATGTATGGGCTCACAATACTAATAAATCTTGACGTGCATAGAGAACTACTGACGGGCGAAAAGCGTTACATCACCGGGCTGGACCAACTGGCTATTGCTGCAAAATCAGTGGCCGCTCTCCAAGTGGCTCTGGAGATCTTGCAGCCAAAGCTGGCTGCCGGCGCCGCGGCCGTGGCTGTGACTACGGCCAAGGTCGAGAAGGAGAAAGAAGGAGTGGCCTTGGTCGAGGCTGATGTGCTCGCCGATCAGGCTGCTGCCGAAGAGCAAGTTAGTTTTGTCTATTGCATTAAAACTTTGTCTATCATAAAATATTGTCTATTAATTTCCCAGTTTTATGGTTTGACCCTCTTCGTTTTTTGGACACCGAGTATTAACATTATGGAAGGTTATTTCAGGAACAGTGTTCGAAACGACCTAGAGGTGTCACTTTTTGCTCAGAACACTGGTGATGGTTACTAGACTAGCGTCTCGCAACTTCCTATGCTATCAAAATTACTATATAAATATTATTTTCGTAATACACAAATCAAGCACTAAGCAATTTTTTTTTTTTTTTTTACTTCCAATTCTTAGGCAGGAGCCGCCCAAGCCATCAAAGATGAGTGCGACGCGGACTTGGCTGAAGCCATGCCGATTCTCAACTCTGCATTGGCAGCGCTAGATACCCTTACTCCGCAGGATATCACCTTCATCAAGACCATGAAGAGCCCGCCTAGAGGCATCAAGTTGGTCATGGAGGCCATTTGTATATTGAAGGTATCATATCGCCAAAAGCGAAAATATTTAGTTTCATCATAATTATGTGCCTACCTTTTAGCTAAATGGGACTTAATCCACCCAAACTGGTGACTGAAGCCATTCAGACCTTGAGTATACTAGTCGAATAGAGCTTTGTTTTTGCCTACATTTTAGTTTTGATTTATTATTCAAGTAAATATGCCGCTCTATTACTCATTATTATATGATAGGTATTTATTTAAAATAGAAAATTCAAATGAAACTTTAAAATTGATTGATAGACACAGACTGTCTTATTACTAGCATTACTAGCCAGTTGGTATTGGCGTAGATATCGTTATGTATTTTGCATTTTGTTTTATAAACTTTGTTCTTTTTATTATGCTTACCAATTACCAAAAGGAACATGAGGACCCGGTAAGTAGCTTTAGCTTGTGCTTACAGTTCTATCATTAATAAATGTTCCACTAAATGCCTATTTTTATTTTTATGTAAACAATTTAACCATGTCTTTTAATAATTTTACAGCAATATAAATTACAAGCTAATTATTAAAAATAAAAAACACGACTGACAAGTTTTTACTCAAAAAGTAAATACAAACATATGAGTTATATACATTTTTGAAATCGCCTCTTAAAGCCCTTCAATTTGATACCCCACTCGATAAGATTGATCAAATTTTATTTTTTTGGTCTGTTATTTATCGCATATATAAATCCGCCATTTTGTTTTTATGATGACGTCATATAGCCTATGTCACTCGGAGGAATGCAAGGAATCTAAAAATACCTCTCACATCAAAATCTGTTAATCCGTTCAGGACTTATGGTGGAATAAAGAAACTTACATACATACATACATACTTACATACATACATGAACCCTGAAAACATAACACTCCTTTTTTGGTCAGTCGTGTAAAAATAGGAAATTACTTTCGTAGTTAATAAATGTTTTACTTTAGAATATTTAGGTTTGAACTAATATTTGATTTAATTTTCAATAAAATTCGACAACAAATCACATACTAGGACAATTAAAAAAAAATGGAGTTTAAGTACCTACACTATACCTACACTTGATATGCTTCAGGTATACAGAAATGAATAAGTTTATTATTTACAAGGAATCCTTTACATAGGAAATGAAACCAGATAAGATTCCCAACCCGTCCGGAGTAGGAACAATCGAGGATTACTGGGGTCCGTCGAAGAAGTTGCTCAACGACATCAAATTCCTGGAAGGCCTGCAGAATTACGACAAGGACAACATCCCGCCGCCTGTGATGAAGAAGCTGCAGGCCACTGTGATGCAGGACGAGGGCTTTGTGCCAGAGAAGATTAGGGCGGTGTCAGTTGCTGCCGAAGGTAAGCTGGCTGATGGCATGAAAACGAAAGAAGAATTAAGGCATAGTAATTTAAACACTGTCTCATTTGAATAAAACACATCAATCAGAGAACTTGAAGTTTACAGATACAGCTTTGCAAATAGAAAAAATAAATACTTAATTAGAACTAGACAAGCGTTAAATATTTCGTAAGTATAAGTATGAAACGTAACTGAAAATCACGAAATTACAATACTTGATGACTTTGTAGCATATTTTGACACATTTTCAACACCAGGTATGTGCAAGTGGGTGATTGCAATGACGAAATACGACAAAGTGGCCAAAGTGGTGGCGCCCAAGAAGGAGCGCCTCGCGGCCGCACAGGCGGTCTACGACAAGGCCATGGCTGCGTTGGCCGTCAAGCAAGCCCAGCTCAGGGAGGTATGTAATAGAGAGATTATAAATAAATAAATTTATAGGGACATATCCTTTCTCTATGGACATATCACACAGATTGAATTAAGTAAGTTCAAGACTTATGGTATGGGATACTAACTCAACTATACTATATTTTATAACAAATACACTTATAGACAAAAATCAAAGACCCAGGCCAATCTGAAAAAGATCATTTTCCATCTTGACCTGACCGGGGCTCGAACCCGGGATCTCCTGTGTGACTAGCTGTGAGGTTTTATTACAAGTCAACTATGTAGATTTGTTATATTTATAAATAAAGCATGACATGCCTGGCATCAAGATCATGTCGATAAAAAACTGCAATATTTTTATCGTTTGTCTGTTTGTTTTTTTTATCTGATCTCCTGGCTACAACCATATCATGATCATGAAAATTCTAGGTACAAATGAAATTGAAAGGCCTAGAAGACGCTTTAGCCGAGCAGAGTCGCCAACAAAAGATGTTGGATGACGAGGTGTTGGACTGCAGTAACAAATTGAAGAGAGCAGAGATGCTGATCTCTGGACTTGGCGGTGAGAAGACCAGATGGACGCAGATTGCCAAGGATTTGCGAGCAACGTATAATTCACTTACTGGTATGTTCATTCAGTGGATTGGTAAGCATTGTTAAAAACTAAATTTGAGATTATAATATGATTAATAAATCATATTATAATCTCAAATTTAGTTTTTGTAATTTTTTGTCTAAAGTACTTATCGTAGTATTTTATTCGTTTGGTTCAAAGTATATAAAAAATTTACTCACGATGTGTGGATAAAATAATGTTTTAACATTTCAGGTGACATTTTGATTGCATCTGGTATCATAGCTTATCTTGGGCCTTTTACAGCTATATTCAGATATGAACAAGTAAGTTTGCATGGTCTGCAAATAATATTTACATCACAATATTAACTAATTCTTGAATCACAGATTGGAAAATTAAATTATTATTAATTGCAGGTAATGAAGTGGGCTCGAGCCTGCCACGACTGTGGTATCGTGTGTACACTGAATTTTAGCTTGATCCAAGTTCTTGGCGAGCCTGTCACCATTCAGGACTGGAACATCAATGGTCTACCGGCAGACGACTTCAGTGTTGAGAGCGCTATTATTATCAAGTGAGGAAACTTTCTGATTCCATTTGTTGTGATTATGATCATCGCATACACGTGCCTAGCATTTCAAGTAGTCTGATCACTACTTACTTATATTAAGAACTATAACATACTTAGAATTCTACTTTATAGGTAGTTTACTTGAGTAAAATTTGTCCAGGACGGCTCGACGATGGCCGCTGATGATAGACCCTCAAGGACAGGCCAACCGCTGGATCAAGAACATGGAGAAGCCCAACAACCTGTGCATTGTGCGCATGACGCAAGCTGACTTGGGCAGAGTGCTAGAGAACGCCGTGCAGTTTGGACAGCCGGTGACATTATTATATATTGAATTGCTGATGACAAAAATAAAAATGTTATAATTTATAAGTGCGTTTTACTCACACACAGATGTCAAACTATTCTATGTATTTCAGGTATTGCTAGAGAATGTCCTAGAAGAGTTGGATCCTATGTTAGAGCCGCTACTCCAGCAGCAAACTTTCCGTCAGGGCGGTGCGCTGTGTATTAAAATTGGTGACACCATCGTTGAGTACAACAAGGAGTTCAAGTAAGATCTAACCTCAGGCAATCAATGTTTTATACGAAAGTCGTTTTATTCTGAGCCGCATAATAAATTTGAAATTAAACTTTGCCAGTTTTATGAGGAAGTAGGATTATTATCAGATTAAATATATTCAGAAATTCACAATTACCTGTTGTCCATGTCGGTCAAATGGCAGCTCATTCTGTAACAGTTACCAGGCAGTATAATACTACTAAGTTAAATAATAAAGACAACGATAATAATTTTTTGTTTATCTTTTTGCTTACATTTTGCTTCAACAGATTGTACATTAGTACGAAGCTAGCGAATCCTCACTACCTGCCCGAAGTAGGTGTGCGTGTAACCCTGGTAAACTTCATGTTGGCCAAAGACGGGTTGGAAGCCCAACTGTTGGCCAGGGTGGTGGCTCGCGAGCGACCGGACTTGCAGCAAGCCAAGTCGGACCTGACCACGCAGGTATATTCGACCACATAGATAGTTCCTTGATTATAAGACACATAAGTTGTAATGAGAATGAATCATTGAATCGGATGAACCGGATGAACTGAGGGCATTCGACAGAAAGTGGATAGATAAAACCAGAGATAGGGACACGTGGAAAGAGAGTGGAAAAGCTTTTGCCCCAGCAGTGGGACCAATATGTTGCAAAGTGACGTCTTTGGAGAGAATGCAGCAGTGGAGTTTGTTGCGCCGCCTCTTCTCCACTTGCGCTTTGGAGGCTGTAGTAACCTTAGCTTTAAGTAACTTTCTGACTGCAACTAACGGATCTAGTTTGTTAAGTATATGACGATTTAAGCCTATTTAAGTAAAAACAATTGAATTTCAATCTGCAGGGCGCCGAACACAGGCGGCTGCTGCAGGACATTGAGAAGAAAATCCTTAATGTTTTGTCTACTTCCGAACATTTGCTGGAAGATGAGGAAGCCGTGCAGGTAGGATATACTGTTATATTAGGTCCGGATATAATCAAACTTTGATGTGGTGTTCGCAATGTTATAACTTTACTTCCTAGCTCTACATTTTCGTGGAAATTGGAAACTGAATTCTGTTCTTGATCGATGTCATGCATTATTAATAAAACCGTACTAGGTTTCGCCTACCCAACATAATGGTTTGAGCTAAGTGTCTATTGATTGAATTATTCTTAGACCTTCCAACTCTCAACTCATTAGAATCGGGGCAAACAATAAATAAATAAATATATACGGACAAATCACACAGATTGATCACAATGATGCATAGAAACATGCCTTTGCAAACTTTGCATACATAGAATGATGCATAGGGCAAAGAATGATGTATAGAATGCAATAATTACCGTTGCTTTTAGTATTATGGACGTTTCTACAAACTACTTTATATAATTATGGTATGTTAGTGATTGAAATTTAAACTTTATGTTTGACTATGCGTAGATTCTGAACTCCGCAAAAGATACATCTAATGAGATTAAGGAGAAGCAAGTGGTCGCGGTAGAGACTGAAAAAATGATTGACACGGCTCGAGACGACTACGTGCCCATAGCTGTGCATTCCACCAATTTATTCTTCTTAATTGGTATGTTACATTTACCTTGATTGAATTTGTGGATTTTGCCTTCCGATTGGATTTCGATAGTTAGTTTTTGCGCGGTAGCTCCCCAGTTTATAGTTTAATACTGAGATCAAATAAGGATAATTCCTTATTATTGAACAATATTTTGTTTTTCATTGAAAATTTTGTTTTGTTGAAAACTGAAGGAATATTTAATATAAAAAATAATAAATCGTATATTATTAGGTGATGCTCAATTGTTTAAAAACCTTTGAAAGGCAATTCCATCAAAAGGGAACTTTTCAGCAAACGTACATAACGTGCATAAATTATAACAAAAATCTTTTTCGCATTCGAAATTCCAGTAAAAATAATGAGAATGTCAGCGACAGAGATATTAGTTGTTGTTGTTAGTCGTTACTTGGAATCTATACATGATTACTAATATTATAACAGCTTCCTTGGCCAACATCGACCCTATGTACCAGTATTCCCTGGGCTGGTTCGAAGGCCTGTTCACGGCGGCTATAGACAACACAGAAAAGGTGGACGAAATCCCTGAACGACTGGCCATATTGCGGGCTTACTTCACGTATTCGCTGTATGCAAATATCTGCAGGAGTCTCTTTGAGAAGGTACGATGACTTAGTGTACAGTTTTACATCTAGCAGTTCTTGTGATTTGCCTTGAAATTCTATAGTTAAATATCTGCTTTTAAAAGTTGATTCACAAATTATTATTATCATCATATTCCTTACCTTATCCCATCACCAGAGGTTGGCACATTATGTAATATCCTTCCACATGTCTCTGTTTTCCGTCATACTAACATCGACTCCCAACTCCTTCACATCGTCCCTCACACAGTCCAACTATCTCTTCTTTGGTCTCCATCTTCCTCTGTAGCCTTCCTCTAAACTATATAAGTATAAGACATAGCATAAGATCATTGCTGCAAAGAAACTCATAGAACAGTATTGATACAGGATAAGATGGTGTTCTCCCTGCTGCTGACGATCACGATAATGGTGGCAGAGGGTCGGCTGCTGCAGGCCGACGTGCTGTTCCTGCTGGGAGGCGCGCGGCCGACCAACGTACCACCCAACCCTGTCGCCTTCCTAAGTCCGCAGGCCTGGACCGAGTTTAACGGGTACGATTGTACTGGTGTATGAGTTCTCTCTGCTGGTAACGATAACGATCATAGTGGCAGAGGGTCAGCTGCTGCAGGCCGACGTCGAGCTGTTTCTGCTTGGAGGCGCGCGGCCGTCCAACGTACCCAATCCTGTGGCCTTCCTCAGTCTGCAGGCCTGGTCCGAGTTTAACGGGTACGATTGTACTGATGTATGAGTTCTCCCTGCTGGTAACGATCACAATCGTGGTGGCAGAGGGTCAGCCGCTCCAGGCCGAAGGCCGTTCCTGCTGGTAGGCGCACGGCCGATCAACGTGCCACCCAACCCTGTCGCCTTCCTCAGTCCGCAGGCTTGGACCGAGTTTAATAGGTACGATTGTACTGATGTACGAGTTCTCCCTGCTGGTAACGATCACAATCGTGGTGGCAGAGGGTCAGCCGCTCCAGGCCGAAGTCCTGTTCCTGCTGGGAGGCGCGCGGCTGACCAACGTGCCACCCAACCCTGTCGCCTTCCTCAGTCCGCAGGCTTGGACCGAGTTTAATAGGTACGATTGTACTGATGTACGAGTTCTCCCTGCTGGTAACGATCACAATCGTGGTGGCAGAGGGTCAGCCGCTCCAGGCCGAAGTCCTGTTCCTGCTGGGAGGCGCGCGGCTGACCAACGTGCCAACCAACCCTGTCGCCTTCCTCAGTCTGCAGGCCTGGACAGAGTTTAACGGGTACGATTGTACTGATGTAGAAGTTCTCTCTGCTGGTAACGATAACGATCATGGTGGCAGAGGGTCGGCCGCTCCAAGCCAACGTCCTGTTCCTGCTAGGAGGCGCGCGGCTGACCAACGTACCACCCAACCCTGTCGCCTTCCTCAGTCCGCAGGCCTGGACCGGGTTTAACGGGTACAATTGTACTGATGTATGAGTTCTCTCTGCTGGTAACGATCACGATCATGGTAGCAGAGGGTCGGCTGCTGCAGGTGTTGTTACTGCTGGGAGGCGCGCGGCCGACCAACGTGCCACCTAATCCTGTGGCCTTCCTCAGTCCGCAGGCCTGGACCGAGTTCAACGGGTACGATTAAGCACTGTTTCATTTACACTGATTTAATTAGATAAAATTTTATTATTTTTCCATAAGTTAGTTTTTCAGTAACACAGTCGCGATCGCGACCAAATACGACAAGAGCTGCAGAATAGAATAATAAATTCGCTACTATAGCGCGATTATGCCTATTTTAGGGTTAGGATAGCGCTATAGCAGCTTACACGGCTACTGTATGGTTGATCTGTGCTAATGTGTAATCAATAACCTCTTACGGCCACTGTAGAGCTTCTTACAGCGCTTGTGTACTAGTTGGGTTGTACCAATGCTATATGTATTCTCTTTTCTATTGGAAGGAGAAGCTACTGTACCGAGTACGATAAAATTCATCACCTAGTAGAAATTCGATTGTTTAGAACACGGTGGATTTCTGTATTAGGAAAATACCCTTAATCTATCAATTGCGGAATTTTAGGTAACAAAGGTTGTACAATAGGAGACTACCGGATCCGATCTCTTGGTAATTGAAGGGTAACCGTTGTTATATCGTAGGATCATAAATGATCTAGGTACCATATTTGTGTATGCATTTGTCTATCTTGTTAACAGACTGAATGAATTCGAAAAGTTCCACGGCATAGTGGAACACTTCATAGCTAACCTACCGCAGTGGGAGCTTTACTGCGACACACCAGATCCGCATGTGCAGCCGATGCCAGAGCCGTATAACTCCAAGCTAAATTCCTTCGAGGTGAGTTTTTAATCATGATGGTTATTAAACGTCTGCTCCTATAAACCCTAAACCCTCATCTATATATCTACATATATATAAAACTCAAAGTTGACTGACTGACATAGTGATCTATCAACGCACAGCCCAAACCACGATGTATCGGGCTGAAATTTGGCATGCAGGTAGATGTTATGACGTAGGCATCCGCTAAGAAAGGATTAACGCGAGCGAATCCGCGGGCGCCAGCTAGTTAATACATATGATTAGTCATTCAAATATCCTCACATTTAAATAATAATTGTGACTAAAATCGTATCGTATACATTCAAAGCGGTCGGTGGTGGACGAGTGGTAGGGCGCCCGCCTGTGGCTGCAAAGTTCCCGGGATCGAATCCTGCCCGTGCTGAGTTTGTATACGAATCTGACTCATGTACCCATGTTAGTTTCCATCGACTACCACTTGCTTTCGGTGAAGGAAAACATCGTTAGGAAACCTGCCCTAGTTAATGATTATCAGCTAGTGTGTGAAATGGAGAACGCAATGGCAAACCACTCGATTAAAATTGCCAAGAGATTCGTTGTGTGTGTTTCATTCCATATAATGACCACGACCCTCATTCATGAGGAAATACGACTAAAGAGAGATACATTCAAATCAGTAAAACCTGACCCCCTGAGATAGGATCTGTATCTGACTGTACATACAGCTTTAAATGCACGTATATTTTACTTAATTTTAAAAGTATGTATGTTTTATAGAAAATGATGGTACTACGCTGTCTCCGTTTGGACATGATGGTACCCGCCGTACAAAACTTTGTTGAAGGTATTTATTTCTTCGCATATTTTGACTCATTGCATAAATCTTGCTTGCCTTTTTTCATGTTCAGAAATAGAGACAATGAATCACTTACCTACTAATATTGCCATCGAAGTAGACAATAGAATTGACGTTCATAGTAAAAATACATAATCGAGTGCAGCTCAACCGACCGAACTAACTCGGATTAACCTGAAGAAGGTCGCAGGGAAGCGTTAGATGCAGGCCGTTTCCACCCGGCCATTTTGGAAATCCTTGGGGGAGGCCTATGTCCAGCAGTGGACATCCTGCGGCTAAAATGATGATGATGTGTGCAGCTCAAATGGGCCGACCGTTCGTTGAGCCGCCACTGTTTGACCTGGCGTCCTCGTACTCGGACTCCCACTGCTGCATCCCGCTGCTCTTTGTGCTCACCCCCGGCTCCGACCCTATGGGAACCTTGCTCAAATTCGCTGATGACCAGGTATGCCAGATATCTTCTTGTTTAAAACTGGTTAATCCTGGTTTCGGGATAACATATGCCTAATTGGCGACACAGGTACGATGCCTGGTACATAACTTGACCTAAGACTTTGAATCGCAGTAACAGATTTTAAGGCGTCAATCGAAGTGCGTTTAGGAGGGGCTATATGTAACCACAGCAATCCAAGAATTATCTGCGAGGAAAACTGACATTTTTGTTCAAGTTACGTGCCGGGATCTGTAACTGACTCTTCTGCGAACTACTTAATTACCGAATCAGTAACCAAGATGTTGGAGTAGACTAAGTAGAGCTTTGTATTATTTAGGCAAAAATTATAATCACGATGTCTAAACACTTTAAAAATTAGCAAAGCAATCCGAGAGAAAAATGTAAAATTATCTTGAGTTATCCCCATACATTTTTGGTTACCCCGAAAAACTTGAAATTTACTGTAAGTTAAGTAATTTGTAAATGTCATTATAAATTTGTTTTAAAATTCTTCTTCTTAGTCGTTCACTCTTGACAGAGTGGTCGTGATTAAAGATCGGTCTTTTCGGATTTGGCCGCTGCTCTTGCGATGGCTCTCCATTTATCTCTATTGGTAGCTTTTCTGGAGCATTCTGTTGCCGGACACTGAGTTGCACTTCTGATGAGCTTCTGATGTTTTAAAATAATTCAATTCAAACCCAACCGTCTATAGACGAACAACTGGATGTCCAAAGTAATACGCCATCAAAATTATATACCTAGCATGATGCAGTAACAACCATAGATTGTGTGCAGATGTCATGCTGTGCTTTGTGTGAGCCCCGATTTCGCGTTGATTGGGATAGTGTTTCGGACGCGCTTGGGCGTAGCCCGTCACTCACCCTCTGACCTGTCACTCTCAGGATCAGCGTAGATTGGCGCTAGGCTTGTTTTGTTCTGAACTTGCTACTGGAAATACGGGGTATTTTTTATAAAGTAAGTAAAAAATAGGCCAAGCGTGGCGATTACGGCAAAACCCTCCATGGATGAAATCTTTGGGGGAGGCCTTTGTCCAACAGTGGACGTCTTTAGGCTGAGAGAAGAAGAAGAAGAAAAAAAATAAGTAGTGGTTGTATTTCGATGGTAAAAAAACATTTTATTTGCACCAACTAAATATAATTTTAACAAAACTAGAGAATATATTTACAATAGGTGGCCTTATCGTTAGTTAATGCATTGCTTCCATGCTGGTCTGGGAGTGAAGAAAAAACATAGAATGTGCCTGTTTGTAATATATTGGGTAAAACTAAACGCAGGCGTTTCCTGTTATCGCCGCCAGGCGTTTCGGGGTTCTCACACTGCTAGCGTGGATGGCGTCGCGTGTGGTTTCGCCATTGCATTGCCCTATGCGATATCGGTTTGATTTTTAATACGCGAGAGGTTCCGCGTTCTTTGATTGCTAATTAGCTTGAGTTGTGTTTGTGAATTTCCTGTTTGTTAAATAACTATTGAACTTTGTGTTTGTGTACCCGTCATGGTGACTTTTTCTTGTGAGAGGTGAAACGTGGCTGGCTGTTCACATCTGGCTGTTCCCGAGTGAAACTACGGGAAGAAATCTATTTATTTGTCCTGGGGAATTGAGATCTCAAGGGTTAGGTAGGGTGATTAGGAATTCCCCCTTCCCGAAGACACTCAAGTTTGGATCCGAAGAGAAAGAAGATTTAATTTGGTAAGTGTTTTTTTAAGTGTAATTAATTTATAGGTTAGGTTATCATATAGGGCCCTGTAGCTCCCTTCATAAGCTACGGTGGTAGCAGACTGCGTATAGCTTAAGTTAGATTCTAGTCGGACAAGCGTGGTGTCGCGTGGAGATTTTTTCCCGGTACTTAATTTTACCGGTAGATTTTTTCCCGGTAAAGTTCCGGTACAGAATTCTTCCCGCCGCTTCGTTTGTCCGGATTCTCTCTGCCACATTTTCTGGCAGCAGAGCGTAGTTGCTCTGCACACAATCTGGTAGCAGAGCGTAGTTTATCTACCCTCTATTTGTTCGTTTGTAAAAAATAATTAATTGTTTGTAAAAATTATTAGATTTTTCTTAGTTTGTTTGTATAAGAATATTTGTAACCTTTTTTGTATTTGTTTGCGGTTTGTACCGTGCGTTCCGGGTTTGTGCCATTCTCATACCTACCGCGGTTCTTCGTGTAGTTGTTTGATTTTGTTGTTTTTTATTTACCTTTTGTTATTTTTTGTTTGTGACTTGACGCGATGGCGAAGGCCTCCAATGCTAGGGCGACACTCGCCAACGAATTGAGATGGTTTGTGACGGCCGGAGGACTCCTGTCCCGGAAGGACAGGGAGGGCGCCATACTGCTAAGAGCGGATCACCTCCACTCACGATTGATTAGCGCGGAAGCGGCCATGGCGGCGCTTACCGAAGCCGATCTTACCCCGGAGGCCTACGCAGGTCACATGGCGGACATGGACCAGATCCTGAGTCTGCACGATGATATCGCGGAGGCGGTGACCGCAATAAGGGCGAGACAGGCTGGCGGACCAGCCCCTCGCACACCTGTTAGACAGGAAGGACCAGCGGTTACTGGTCGGCTCCCCACCCTTCAGCTGTCCCACTTTGGGGGTAGGATGGAGGAGTGGGTAGCATATAAAAATATGTTTGAGTCCCTGGTCGTAGCACGACAGGATTTGTCGAAGGCCCAGAAGATGGCCTACCTCCTCTCCACTCTTGAGGATGAAGCGCGGTCGCTCATCCAGCACCTCCGGGTGGAGGACGACCAGTACGATACGGCTTGGGAGTTATTGAACTCCCGCTACCAAAACTTACGTTTGTTAGCGGATGCGCACGCCGCACAGTTGATGGCCCTGCCCAAGGTGGCCAACAGGGCACAGTTGCGCCTGCAGTTGCTCACGCCCGTTACAGTGGCCTGTAACGCGCTCCGCACACTGGGGCTGCCGGTGGACCAATGGTCTTTTTTGTTGGTGCACATTGTATTGGGCAAATTGCCCAATGACATCCGCTCGCGGTTTGAGCGCGAAAATGCGGAGCGGGATAGCACCACCCTACCAACATTCACTGACTTGGTGAAGTTTTTGGAGTTTGAGGCACGGGCTGCTGAGAATACCATGACGGACTCAGCGCCATCCAGAGCGCCTGAACGTAGGCCCTTGGAACCCTCATGGCGAGGGAAGCCCCCACAGGGACGGCAACCGCCACCGCGTGGAGCTGGTGTGCGGGTTGCACACACGGCAGCAGTCGCGGGGGACGCGGACTGCCTGCAATGTGGCCGGATGGGCCACAGCCTGCTGCAATGCAGGGACTGGCAGAGACTGCCAGTACAAGATAGGCGCCGCATGGCAAAGCGGCATGAACTTTGCTTTTATTGTTTGGGCAGTCACTATGCACGTGACTGTCCCAGTGCCATACCATGCAGTGCATGCCGTGGGCGGCACCACGCGATGCTCTGCATGAACCGGAACGGGGATGGCCCCCGGATGTTGAGGCAGGGGTCCCCTATGGGCGGGGGCGCTCCTGCGCGAAGCCCTCCACCACCGGACGGAGGACGCGGCTTCGCTCGTCGCACCCCCCCTCGGGAGGGGGGTCGCGTACCTGCGCGGGTCTTGGCGGACCGGGACCACGCGCCCCACGGTCGTGGCCAGTATGTGGCTGGCCAGGCCCCGGATAGGGCCCCCATGGGCGGGGGCCCTAGACCGGACGTGAGAGTGGGGACACCCCCCTCCACGCGGGTTACCAATGCCCAACACATGCAGCCGCAGCGGTTTTCTCCACCGCTGCACGAGTACCCACGGCTGGAGTACCACCCGCCGTACCATAGGTATGGCCGGGCCGCGGGTTATGCCCCCCCTCAGATGGGGATGTGCACTCGCCCGCCATATTATCCGGGTCAGTGGCGCGCCCCTGGTTTGGAGAGAGTGGGGAGCCCGTAACTAGCTTGCTCCCTTGCTGGGACAGAGCCGCGGACGGTTCTGCTCCCTACCGCGGTGGTCCGCGTATGGGGTCGTAGGGGGGACGCCATTAATTTGAGAGCTCTGTTGGACTCAGGGGCTCAAAGCAGTTTGGTTACCACTCGAGTGGCACGCCAGTTAGGTTTAGTCGTGGAAGACTCGCCTGTGCCACTTCTTGGAGTTGGTGGCATACAAGTGAAGTGTCTGACGGGCCAGACACTTGTCACCTTTTCTTCGCTGAAGTCTTCCACAATGAGGATCACGACTTCGGCTATGGTAATGGATACCATTGCGGGTTGGCACCCCTCGACAGACATACCGCCGGGTGTGTTGTCTTTGGTTTCGGGTCTGGATTTGGCCGACCCCTTTGTCTTTCATCCCGGCCCAGTGGACTTGCTCCTGGGCTCGGACGTATTGGGTTGGATTTTGTTGGGTACACAGAAGGCTCTGGGTTCGTCTTCACTGATGGCAGTGTCTACGATTTTTGGTTTTGCCCTGATGGGCCCTGTGTTTGATAATGGCACCGCGGAGGAGCCACCGGTTGTCGCATCTGCGTCCTTGGCCAAGACCATGCAAAGGTTTTGGGAGGTGGAGGAGCCACCTATGAGTTCCAGGATGGATCCGGAACACGCTGAGTGCGAAGCCCTTTTTCGATCAACCACGGAGAGGTTGCCCTCCGGTCGGTTTGTAACTAGGTTACCCTTTGTTGCCTCTCGTCCTAGCCTAGGGCAAAGTAGGGCGCTTGCGGAGAAACGACTGCTGTCCATGGAGCGACGTATGCAGCGTGACCACGTACTTCGCGATAAATATATTGAATTTATGCGCGAGTACGAGGATTTGGGTCACATGTCTCCGGCTCGAGTTGATTGGAGCTCAACTGAGCATTATTTTTTGCCCCACCACGCGGTGGTGAAGGCCTCAACGGGCAAGTTGCGGACTGTCTTTGATGGGTCCGCACCCACTTCGAACGGAGTTTCGTTGAATCTATGTTTGCATTCAGGTCCCAAATTGCATAGGGACATAATTGACATCATCTTGAACTTTAGAAGACATCAAGTGGTTTTTGGCGCGGACATCCGGATGATGTTCCGCCAGACAGTCATACATCCTGAGGACAGGCGATTCCAGTTGATACTCTGGCGTGAGCGCCCTGAGGATCCTGTGACGGTGTATGAACTCAACACAAACACGTATGGTTTGAAATCTAGTCCCTATATCGCCATCAGATCATTGCTTGAATTGGCAGAGCGGGAACGGATCCGCTTTCCCCGTGGGGCTTCCGTGCTGTCACGTGACTTGTATGTCGATGACGTGTGCACCGGAGCCCAAAGTATTGAGGAGGCCCTCCTACTGCGGGATGAATTGATCGAAATATTGAAGACAGGTGGCTACGAGCTACGTAAGTGGTTGTCCAATGAGCCTAGAGTTCTAGAAGGGATCCCGGAGGATCACCAACAGAACCCTCACCTGTTTGAGGATGTGGATGATCCCAACAGGATAACGGTGCTGGGCATGCAGTACCAGCCGCTAACCGATATTTTCACATTCCAAGTGGACTTGGAAATACCAAAAGTCTGGACTAAGAGAACGGTGTTGTCCGTAATAGCTCGTATGTTTGATCCAAGCGGTTGGATCAGTCCAGTGATATTCTCTGCGAAGTGTCTTCTTCAGAGACTTTGGACGTTGGGCGTCTCGTGGGACGAGCCGCTGTTTGGCTCTCCATTGGATGATTGGCTCGAGTTGTTTTCATCGATTAAGGAAGTCAATCGGATTGCCTTGCCTCGTCGAATATTGCCACCCGGGAAATATCGAGCCAGCCTGCATGGCTTTTGTGACGCGTCGGAGCGAGGCTACGCCGCGTCAGTCTATATGCGGACAGTTGACGCCGATGGCCGGGTCAATGTCTCGCTTTTGTTAGGGAAGAGCAAGGTCGCCCCCATCAGGACTAGGCTGACTATTCCCAAGCTTGAGTTGAGTGGAGCTCACCTTCTTTCTAAATTGTTGCATCACGTTGCCAGTGAGCTGGCGGCCACGGTCGAGATACGGGACATCTTCGCCTGGTCGGATAGCCAGGTCGCGCTTGCATGGTTGCGCGCGGCCCCACATACCTTGGAGGTTTTTGTGGGAAATCGGGTTTCCCAAATCCAGAATATCGGAATTGATATAACATGGAGACATGTGCCGGGAGAGCTTAACCCAGCGGACTGTGCCTCCCGAGGTTGTACGGCACCAGAATTGGTGTCACACCCGCTCTGGTGGGGTCCAGAGTGGCTGATGGGATCAGAAACATCTTGGCCTGTCTGTCAGACAGATGTTACTTCTTTGAGTTTGACTGGGCTCCGTGTACATGCTGTAGTCGCTGAGACGACGTCGGAGCCGGATTGGCTACTTGCTCGGTATAGCAGCTTGGATAAGCTTCTGGGTGTCACCAGTTGGATTAAGCGTTTCATACATAATTGTAGAAACCCACAGGCAAAGCGGTTGGAGCCGATTGCAGGTGCAGAAGAGCGCCGGAGCGCATTGTTGCATTGGGTCCGTGTCGTGCAGACCGGACGGTTTGAGTCAGAGCTTCGTATTTTGCGCGACGGACGCGCTAAGTTGAAGGGCGCGGTCGCTCGTTTGAACCCGTACATCGACTCGGATGGGCTTCTTCGGGTTGGAGGCAGGCTCCGGAAGGCGGATCTTCCATATGAGACTCGCCATCCTCTGTTGTTGCCCAAGGGCGGACCCTTGGTGCAGCTTTTGGTGTCTGATCGACACATTCGTAACGCCCATGCTGGGTGCAATGCTTTGTTGGCTATTTTGCAACGCGAATTTTGGATTTTGTCTGCCCGAAGAGCAATCCGTAGTGTCCTGTTTCGATGTATTGCATGTTATAGGTTGAAGGCATCCACGATGCAACCACAGATGGGTGATTTGCCCGCTGATCGAATCCGACCTTCGAGACCGTTTGACGGCGTTGGAACCGATTTTGCCGGTCCCTTTTCGATCAAGGCTTCTCCCTTTCGTAATGCCCGTATTGTGAAGGGCTATTTGTGTGTATTTGTTTGTTTGGCCACCAAGGCTGTCCATTTGGAGGTGGTATCAGCTCTGACTACGGAGGCCTTCGTCGCCGCGTTGGATCGCTTTGTTTCGCGTCGAGGTCTACCTTCCCTTATTAGGTCTGATAATGGCACAAACTATAAGGGAACTGTAAATTATCTTAAGGATGTTTCTGTGTTTATTGATAAAAATTGTACTAGTTTAAGTCAAATTGCTGCCCAAAGGGGAATAACCTGGAAGTTTAGTCCCCCAAGTTGCCCCCATTGGGGAGGGATTTTTGAAGCGGCTGTGAAATCCGCAAAGACCCACCTCCGCCGCATTATCGGAGAAACGGCTCTAACTTTTGAAGAGCTGGCCACAGTGTTTTGTAAAGTTGAGGCGGTCCTCAACTCTCGTCCTCTCTGTCCGCTATCTCCAGATCCAAATGACTTGGAAGCTCTCACCCCTGGTCATTTTTTGGTGGGAGGGCCGTTGAATGCCCTGCCCGAATACCCGTGGAAGGATGAACGCGTATATCGGTTGTCGCGTTTTCAAATGTTGCAGCAAATGAGCCAGGACTTTTGGCGTCGCTGGTCGCTTGAATATTTGCATTTGCTGCAGCAAAGAGTGAAGTGGACAGACAGGACTGAGCCTCCCAGGGAGGGTGATTTAGTATTGTTAAAAGAGGCAAATTTGCCCTCATTGCTTTGGCGACGAGCTCGCATATTACGTTTGATTCTTGGCGGAGATGGCACTCCGCGTGTGGCTGAGGTGTTGGTCGACGGTTCGATTTTAAGGAGAGGTGTGACCTCTCTCGCCCGCCTTCCCGTAGAGTAAGCTAGCGGTCTGCTTCTCAGACCGGGACGGGGGGATGTTTGTAATATATTGGGTAAAACTAAACGCAGGCGTTTCCTGTTATCGCCGCCAGGCGTTTCGGGGTTCTCACACTGCTAGCGTGGATGGCGTCGCGTGTGGTTTCGCCATTGCATTGCCCTATGCGATATCGGTTTGATTTTTAATACGCGAGAGGTTCCGCGTTCTTTGATTGCTAATTAGCTTGAGTTGTGTTTGTGAATTTCCTGTTTGTTAAATAACTATTGAACTTTGTGTTTGTGTACCCGTCATGGTGACTTTTTCTTGTGAGAGGTGAAACGTGGCTGGCTGTTCACATCTGGCTGTTCCCGAGTGAAACTACGGGAAGAAATCTATTTATTTGTCCTGGGGAATTGAGATCTCAAGGGTTAGGTAGGGTGATTAGGAATTCCCCCTTCCCGAAGACACTCAAGTTTGGATCCGAAGAGAAAGAAGATTTAATTTGGTAAGTGTTTTTTTAAGTGTAATTAATTTATAGGTTAGGTTATCATATAGGGCCCTGTAGCTCCCTTCATAAGCTACGGTGGTAGCAGACTGCGTATAGCTTAAGTTAGATTCTAGTCGGACAAGCGTGGTGTCGCGTGGAGATTTTTTCCCGGTACTTAATTTTACCGGTAGATTTTTTCCCGGTAAAGTTCCGGTACAGAATTCTTCCCGCCGCTTCGTTTGTCCGGATTCTCTCTGCCACATTTTCTGGCAGCAGAGCGTAGTTGCTCTGCACAGTGCCAGCTGCTTCTCTTCCCGCGCAGATTGTAAAAGTCAATCGAGGGAAAGGGCTTTAAACTGGGGATTTCTCCACTTATAGGCGATGGGCTAGCAACCTGTCACTATACCTGAATCTCCATTCCATCAATAAGCCCACTATTCAGCTAAGCGTGGCCTTCGAGTCTCACGACTCTTGGCTCTGTCTACCCCGTAAGGGATAAAGACGTGATTCTATGTATGTAATGCAATTATGCAATCTCTTTCCGACTATTTTGAGGAAAAGAAAGAAATTAACATTAAATGGTGATGCATGAATAAAGAGATATAGGTAACCAATACACCTGGGTGTAAGTTCAATATTAATCGAACTATTTAGGATTTAATTATTTCTTTGTCTAATACAAATAAGCTTTTTTTAAGCTTAATCCTTTTGGATATACGCCCATGAGGAGTCGCTTTTCTTTAGAGGGATAAAATAAATCCCGTTTTATCATAAACCAACTGGTACATTTGCTTACGTTTTCAATTGTATTACACGAGTCCTATCCTTCAGTTTTTGAGTTTTAGGTAAATTTTCAGGTATATACAACTTTTTTCATCAACAAAATGATTCCATGTAGGGTTTCGGAGCATCTCGGCTGTTCTCGTTGTCGCTGGGCCAAGGTCAGGGTCCGATCGCGGTGAAGCTGATAGACGAGGGAGTGCGCAGCGGCACGTGGGTGGTGTTGCAGAACTGCCATCTGGCCAAGAGTTGGATGCCCATGCTTGAGAAGGTGAGAGGAAACTTTTTGTGCAATGGACTTATTTCTTGCACGAAACGAGAGATTATGTAGGTACTATGTTTGAAAATACAAAACAGCGCAACTGCGACTTATATTATTTTGCCACAAAGATTGTGGAGCTAATCCTAAGTTTATTTGTTATCTCTTCACGCTTTATCTACTGAACCAACCTTCCTGAAATTTCGCTTTCGCAGTTAGAAGTACTGAGAAGGACATAGGGTAGGTACCTTTAATTTCGGGGAAATGGGAAATTCCCGGGCGAAGCCGCGGGCAAAAGCTAGTCGCATATAAATTTTACAAAAGTAGCTGAAATTAATTATAATAGGTAAGTGCATGCTTTGACTACTTAACCAGTTATTTTCCATAGATTTGCGAGGGCCTGGTGCCAGACTCGACTCATCCAGATTTCCGTCTTTGGCTGACTTCATACCCTGCAGATCATTTCCCCGTATACGTTCTGCAGAATGGTGTCAAGATGACCAATGAACCGCCACAGGGTAAGAACACCTCATCAATAAAATATTTAAGAAATGTGTTCTTGACGATGAAGTATCTTCTATTTTTATCTGTCTTCTGTCATAGATTTTACCCTATACGATACAACCTTTGCCTTTTATTTGATCCATAAATGCCACCTAATAAAGACTGAAAAATACCTAATATGATGCTGATTTTCTTGCACCTCACAAATTTTAATGACACTAGGTCTGCGCGCGAATATCGCGCGTTCATACCAAAGTGATCCGATCAACGATGCCGAGTGGTTTGAAGGCAATAAGCAGCCAGAGAACTTCAAGAAGCTGCTGTTTGCACTCTGCTTCTTCCACGGCGTGGTCCAAGAGCGACGGCAGTTTGGCCCGCTCGGCTGGAACATCAGATACGAGTTTAATGAGACGGATTTGAGGATATCCGTGACGCAGTTGTACATGTTCCTGAATGAATACGATGTAAGTTTTAGTGTGAATAGATGCTTGTAAATATCGAACCTGGCGGTACTAAGTACGAAACGTGTTCAAAGTGTATATTGAGAATGGCGTGCTGGCCTCTAGGTAGGCCCTATGTCCTATAATATGCTATGCAGATGCCTAAACATAAATACTACATGACTACTAGTTAGCTATCTCAGCAACTGCTCTTATAGGCCTGCCTGGAACACCTAAATAGAAGGCTAGTTAATTAATCTTTTTATTTTTGCTTTTATGAGAGCATACTTCCTCACGAACGTTTGATATAGGTAGAAGCTCTGAGCCAGCTTTATTTTAGCATTCTGTACGTTTGTCAGGACGTGCAATTCGTGGCGCTGCGTTATCTGACGGGCGAGTGTAACTACGGCGGGAGGGTCACCGACGACTGGGACCGCCGCTGCCTCAACACCATCCTCTTCAAGTTCTACAACCCTCTCACCATTGGCGATGAGAAGTATACGCTAGACCCGTCAGGTAATATACGAGTATATGTCATGAAGCTGATGAAACATGAAATCATGTCATTGATTGTTGTATTTTTATACTTATCAATTCAAAATCAATTGTTAGGATGAACAACTACACAAAAATGGTAACGAGGACCACGAGGAACTCTTATGGTTTTTGGGGTATTTGGGTTCCACCTAAATGCTGATATCACTTCCCATCCTACAGGGACCTACTTTATCCCAAACCTGCGCAAGCACGGGGCGACTTCATAGCCTTCGCGCGGTCGCTGCCCGTGGCCACTCCACCCGGGGTATTCGAGTTCCACCTAAACGCTGATATCACTTTCCATTTAAAACCCTACAGGGACTTACATAGCCTTCGCGCGGTCGCTGCCCGTGGCCACTCCACCCGGGGTATTCGAGTTCCACCTAAACGCTGATATCACTTTCCATTTAAAACCCTACAGGGACTTACTTTATCCCAAACCTGCGCGAGCACGGCGACTTCATAGCCTTCGCGCGGTCGCTGCCCGTGGCCACTCCACCCGGGGTGTTTGGATTCCACCCCAACGCTGACATTACCAAACATTTTCGCGAGTCTGAAGAACTGCTCAACACTGCTATTCTGACACAGGTTAGCATTTGGCCTTGAAAGAAGATATAGATATTGTTAACTCTAGTAATACTCGTAATAAGTCTTTGGTTGAATTTCCTGTATTTTAATTTGAGTTCATTTGAGTTAGATGCTGTTTAAGTAGTTGTATTTTTATTAGATGTGATTAATTTGTTTTCTTATTAATTATTTCATTATTTTTGCAAAGTATCAGATAATTTGTATAGCTAATATCAAAAATCTTTTGTTTCATCTACAATTCTACACACATGGATATATTGGACTTTTAGGATCGCAAGGTAAGTAGGTAATGTAATATCATTAAAATAGTTTAAAATTTGAGAATTAATTTTAATAGTAAAATTGTATTTGTTGTTTTTCATGGTTCAAGGATCTTTTGAGAATACACTTGGTAAGTTAGAAAATTTCGAAAGGAGTTGGTGTTGTTCGCTAAGAATTGTTTTGCTTTGTTATTTTCAGGACAATTGAAATGAGTTTACAGATTTTGTTTGCAAAATAAGTGATTTTACGCGATGTTTCTATTCAATAAGTTTGCATGTATTTTGTTGTGCTTTTCTTATTTTGCAATTGTACTTTTGCCCTAATTCGGAGTTTGTCGGCGCCGTGAAAGAAACGTGCTTTTAATTCATGTTAATGGAGTGGTTTTGTCGTTTGTCTGCTACAATAATATAATTATGTCTTCAAATTCTTACTAATATATCTACCTAATGATATGCTTTTTGATTTAGCCCGCTTATTGTGTTACATACATTAATTTGTACATTCTACAATGATTTAGCCCGCTTATTATGTTACAATACATTACAATACATTCTACAATAAATACTTGCGTTGAAAGGACACAATGGCGGCCGGCGGCGCAGGCGCCACTCCCGAGCAGCAAGCCATGGAGATCTCGGAAGACATCCTGCGACGGCTGCCAGCCAAGATCCTCTCGGGGCCGTCGCACGAGGGCGACATCAAGCCGGCCGATATGACGCCCATGTCCATCGTAGTCATCCAGGAGGCGGCCCGGTATGACCGCCTCGTCAATATCGTCAGGAGCAGCGCTCGCGCAGTTATTGGTGCTGTGCAAGGTAAAATAGCTTAGTTTACCTTCCTTTTTTCGGATATTGATGTACGGAAGGCTTGTTACGATAAATAAATAGTTTTGTATATGGAGGCCTTGTTTCAATGACGTGCCCATAATCCTCTGCATCAATATAAAGAACATTGCAACTATTTATTTATCGTAACAAGTCTACCACCATACATCAATATCCGACACCTTTTTTGCCAACGACGTTTACGAGCTTGTAATAGCAGATGCTGTATGAGAACACAATGCAACATCTAATTAAAAGCAGGTTGCTTAATTTTTGAAACCTTTTGAAAATTGAACTTTTAGGCCAACAAGTTTGAACCAATCATCCAAGTAATCCTTACCTATCTGAATCCTAATCCTAACTAATATTATAAATGCGAAAGTGAGTTTATTTGTTTGCTACCTCTTCACGCTTTATCTACTAAACCAATCTTCCTCAAATTTCGCAAACACATAGAAATACGGTACCTTTCATCCCGGGAAAAATCACTGTTCCCGTGAGAAATTCACGCGGGCAAAGCCGCGGGCAAAAGCTAGTACATAATAATTACTGAAAGACCGCCAATCCCCCGCCAGGCGTGAGCGTGTTGAACGACATAACAGAGGAGGTGCTGACGAGCATGGTGCGCGGCCGCATCCCCGCGCTGTGGGCCGGCAAGAGCTACCCCTCGCTCAAACCCCTCGCCGCATACTTCAACGATCTGCTGGCAAGGCTTGCCTTCTTGCAGGTCAGTTATTTTAGATATTTTGTTCTTGTTTGTACCAATCTTGCCTGTTGAAGCAATCTATAGATATTCCTTTCTAAGATCTGCTTAGAGCTACCCCTCGCCGCATACTTCAACGATCTGCTGGCAAGGCTTGCCTTCTTGCAGGTCAGTTATTTTAAGATATTTTGTTCTTGTTTGTACCAATCTTGCCTGTTGAAGCAATCTATAGATATTCCTTTCTAAGATCTGCTTAGAGCTACCCCTCGCCGCATACTTCAACGATCTGCTGGCAAGGCTTGCCTTCTTGCAGGTCAGTTATTTTAGATATTCAGGTCAGTCATTTAAAGATTTCTTATTCTAGTTTGTACCAATCTTGCCTGTTGAAGTAATCTATAGATATTCCTTTCTAAGATCTGCTTAGAGCTACCCCTCGCCACATAATTCAACGATCTGCTGGCAAGGCTTGCCTTCTTGCAGGTCAGTTATTTTAGATATTTTGTTCTTGTTTGTACCAATCTTGCCTCTCAAAGCAATCTACAGATACCTCTTTCAAATATCTGCCTAAAAATATAACGGTAGAGTTTTTTTTTTTTATCGGCAAACGAGCAAGCGGGTCACCTGATGGTAAGTAATCACCGCTGCCCATGGACAACCACAAGTTACAGTTACTTATGCACTTATTTTGAAACTTCTAAAACCCCTACTTTAGATGTAATATAGATTACAAATGATCTATGATAAATGATGATAAATGATGATTGATGTGAATATAGATTACAATCTATATTCAAACTTCAGGAAAAAAAGTACTTTCAAATCTCAATATTTGTTGATTGTCCTATCAAGAGTCCTAAGTGTAATTTCGAACACAAGTCAAAAGAATCAAATACCAACAAAATCCCTCTAGAATATTTTTTATCATATTAAAACAGTAGCAATTCTGTTTATTTCTGGTCTTCGTACACCTAAAATACAGTAAGTTAAGGCATATTCTTTAGTGAATAAATTTTCGAATTTAACGCGATGATTTATGTTATTGTTTGAACAGCACTGGCATCAGCATGGGCCTCCGATAGTCTTCTGGCTGTCGGGCTTCTACTTCCCGCAGGCCTTCCTCACGGCCGCTCAGCAGAGCTACGCGAGGAAGTACAAGATTCCCATCGATCAGCTTGCTTTTCACTATGAGGTGAGAGGTTTTATGCTGTTTAGCGGTGATGAATTCAGATGACTACCGGTGACGAATTCAGATGACTATTGATAGATCCATTTTTGATATAATTAAGGTTGCTTTGGAAAGAGCAGATTAAAAGGCGATGACGGAAACCATTTCCTAGCCGTTGAATAATATTGATTCTTTAATTTAAACTCGACAACTTTTAATGGATTATAATTTCATTGGCGGGTTAAGTTCCATTCATTCGCCTAAATAACTCTGGGGATTCTTATCATAGGCGATGGGCTAGTAACCTGACACTGTAACTAAATATTCGTTCCACAAATAAGCCCACTATTCAGCTTAGCGTGGCCTTCCGAGGCTTACGACACTTGGCTCCGTCTACCCGAAAATTTGTTATCAAGACCAAGTAAAGAATCAGTCATTGACAAGATGACGTGCTAGGTGCAACGCGAGTGGGACTTCTCGGAGGTGCCGCCAGAGGGCGTGTACATCAGAGGGCTGTTCATGGAGGGCGCGCGCTGGAACAGCGAAATCTTCGCCATCGACGAGTCCTTCCCCAAGATACTCTACGACGAGTTCCCACCGGTTAGTACCTGCATCTTCTTCTTGTGTTTTTCCACAGTTTAATATGACATACAGTTGTCCAACGGATTTGATATTGACGCAAACGCCGCCGCCCTCAAGCAGGCCGGCGGTGTAAAGCGTACTATCTGCCGAGTGATTATACAAATTGCATTTTGAATGATTAGTATGACCCATCGGGAGCTCACCCCTGACCCGTACCTCTCACAACCCTTACGATTGTCCCGCGTAGAGGTTTTGATAAACGACTGTATGAACCATATAGGTTCAGTGGCTTTACTTACATTGTAGTCCGATTTTTCTTTTCCTATTCCAGAGGAATTAAATATATTTTAACTTTATTAAAATCCTGAAGGACCTGTTACCTCAAGACATCAACAATCCCTTGCATCATTATAACCCTTTTATTCACTCAAACCTGATTAAAATTGGTTATCATAGCCTCGCAGCCAAGACCTTCTCAAGGACGTGGAAAAAATTCTATCACTATTTTTGCATATCCCAAATTAGACTTCTATCACTATAGTACGCGTCGCATTCCTGTAGCTACATGTAAAGTCCATCAAGGTTATTTTTAATTCGTTACAATAATTTTAATGTTTTTAATGTGTATTTAAAGAAATATGCGTTTTATAATTACGTACAAAATTATATTATTTCTACAGGTGTGGCTAATCCCTTTGAAGCGCGAAGACATCCCACAGGACGTGTTTTACAACTGCCCGCTTTACAAGACGGGCGACCGTCGAGGCGTGTTGTCCACCACTGGGCATTCCACCAACTACATTTTGTTTATGCGGCTGCCTACCAATGAGGAGCCCGACCACTGGATCATGAGGGGAGTCGCTTTGCTGACGCAACTGCCTTTCTAATTGTTACAGCAAATTAATAAAGTCGAATTTTATAAGGTCTCGTAAGCAACCTTTGGTTGGAAGATTGAGCGTTCCATCGACGATATCTTGAAATGAGTAATAATCTTCAGATATCATATTATGAACTCGCTAAAAATTTATTTCCCTGCTACGTTTTAAGCGAGTTGAAATGTTTATGGGAAAAATAGATACCTATCGAATTATATCTTATAATCATGTATTTAAAATATACATTACAGATATTTAATGAAAGAATATGCTGTTCTTATACCAGAAAACTTATTTATTTCACTTATGTTTAACGTTTAAATCTAGTCATATGTTTGTAATTTAATTCTAACTTATTTAATTATGTTGTTCCAAGTAATTTATTCAGTCTTCTTTATATTTTCATTAAACGGTATAAATTATTAAAGTTGTTTCATTTTAGCTTTAGTTTAATTTTGAAATAAAAATATCATAAAATCTACCTCAGTTTATCATACAAATTTATACCTCCCTATGTTGATGACCATCGGATTATAGACTAACATCTAACAATAGATTTATTGCTATGCTCAAGACATAGCGCTCTGAGAGACTGAAATGAAAATTAGCCGAAATTTTTAAAACGACAAATTATTAAGTTAGAATTAAGGTCAGTATTAAAACATTAACTAGGTAGAACGTTCCGGGGTGTAGTCTATCAGGTTGATATCTCAGGATGGTCCCTTGATCTGGACGTCATAATGAAAGAACCAAGTATGTTGTGTGGGATTTGCCATAATGATAAGGTAGCTAAATATTTACTAAAGGTATCAAATAGATCTCTGCTATTCCTAAAGTGGCAGACTTGGTTCCTTCATTTTGACGGACACGGTTTTTCTTAATTCCCCCCTTTTCTGTTACCTACCTACTGTTACCTAATAACTACTACCTAAAATAATTGACTTGCCAAAAGCCAGGTTGAAGTGGCTTAACATTTCTGAAACGCAAAACTTGTTCGATCTAAGATTAGCATAACACGTTTTCACACTTTTCAAGTCCCAGAAAGAGTGAAGATTATGAAACTTTTGGGAGAAACTTATGGGTAGTCTCGTAACCAAACGGGTGGACAGATTATACAGGAAAACTAATAAACAATTTTCCTTGTTTACCCTATGTATAATATAATCTTTTCTCAGTTACGTATAACGAACATATGTGTTTCTCGCTATATGTTTAACGTAGTGATTTTTTTCTCTCTGGCTATATAAGCATAGCGAGAGAAGTGAAAAGAAAATGTCAGTTTCTGTGAATAAGGTCAATGTCATGCCGGCAGCCGGCATCCGCAGCGTTATGGTGGAAGGGCCCAGCCGTCGTTACTCGTCAACATTACGAGTGCGGTGACTCCGCTTTCGGCGCATTACGCTGCCCTGTCATTTAGCATGAAAAAGCTCGCATCCCAGATACGGCATGTATTAAATAAGCGAGTAGTGGGTCGGCTACCCGGCGGGCGAGGGGGGCGTAGTACGGGAGGCACTCGGTCTGGCGCGGCGTCGCCCCGGCAACGCGAGATATTGATCTGCGCGCGCCGCCCCGCGCAGCATCCCGCCCGCGCCCGCGCCCCCGCCACCGCCACACGCGCGCCCTTGATTCTGCCGCTCGGCCGCCGCCACCACCGACCCACCGCTACCCCCTCGCAAATACTTATTACATTTCGCACTACATACTACACATAATCCGATGAAAAAATTCACTCATACTGAAGCACCACGCAAATCTGCTCGGTTTGCTTGATTGAAATGAGTTGCAGCTACTCGGTGTAGGTTTTTACTTGGGTTTCGCTGCAATTTTAAATTTTGTGCTCACATTTTTGCAATTTAAATGATCTAAGCATTTTCTGATGTTTGCAGATTCACATGCAGGGTGGGTGGTTTAATTTAAATCCTAGTTATTGTGTTCACTCGCATGTGTGTTACAAAATAGCTTCGTGCATGAGTAGCTCGCTAATTGAATCTGTCGGGAATGCATTATACGATGTGTAGAATGCAGGGCACCGGTAATATAATTATGTCGGAGCGACAAGCGCGCGAGCTTTGGTGTCGATGGATGGGAGTCTCCCACAGGGTGCGCCTACGCATACCCACCAACATTTTGTTTTGTCATTCCATTCCACCTCTTTAGTATAAACGGGAGTTATTTTATCTCGAAGTTAAAATAGAAAACTGACAAGTTACTAAAAATATGTTTTCCTATTAGCTACGTCTTCTCGTGGGAGTTTTTAGAATAGAACCAAAGTCGCCTTCCAGGTGGCAACTGGAAGTACGCCCATGGATTGTGGATCAGATTGTAAATGATAGCAATATAATATTGTATGATATTTTGAAACCAAGCAAGTATACTGAAGACTTCTAGGTAACCTAGAAGTCCTACAACCTCATAATAGATTACGAGTTCGCCTGTTCCACGCCCTCTTCTAAACTCAAAGCAGTAAGTCTTATAATCTAAACAATAAAAAAAACTAAATACCTGTTATACCTAAGTACTAATGCCCTAATATTCCAAATGGTTTGTCATCGCCTGTTTGAGCGTGTTAATGTTAGAAGAATTAATCACGTTTTACAAAATATAATACGGTTTTTGTATTCAGGTTCAATTTATCGCCCGCCACCCTCTCTCCCGGACTCTAGGTACCTACTGTTAACGCTCTCACTGGTTCATTCTCCAGTTTCCATGTTGCCATGGTGAGAGACGAACCATTCAAACGAGATCCACCGACACGCTACAACAAACCTATTGTGCTCAATTTGGTACCTGCCAACACTCGTATCACATAGACCGAACTCCAATTAAATTCTGTAACCACCCAACCATATATCTCCATACCTAATAATCAATAACAAAAGTATTTTCAATTATTGCAATCGTTAAATACACAGACTGGAATGTGTTTTAACCCGTGCGAGTAATAATGTCAACAACGCACTGATACGTGCTGTTGTCTCCCACGTTTGTTAACCCTTCAGTATTTATGTTTGCTTTACATATTAAACATGAAAATTTACTGGGTGGTGAATAAAATCTCTCAGTGGTAGAGTGCTTGACTGCGCCTGGTAGAGGTTGTCATGTTAAAATGCAAGCGTAGCGATTTTATTATTTTACGAGTTGTATATGAACGTGTCCATAGAATCGGAAAATGTGGTCATATTTTGGTTTAATTTTCCAATAAAGTGAATGGAGACGCGCCGAGCAGCAGTTACCTGTTTTCTTTTCAGATAGCGATAGTCGTCATGTTGTAGATGTGACACCAGTGCTATCGACATACTCGTTAAGAAAAAAAAGAGTTTCAGGACGGCAAACACGCTCGATGCGAAGCTTCGCTGGAAAGCGCATGTTAAAAAGAAACGACAAGAGCTAGATTTTAAATTTCACAAAATGTACTGGCTCCTTGGAAGGCAATCCACATTGTCAGTGCAAAATAAATTACTTCTGTATAAACAGGTCCTCATGCCAGTATGGACCTATGGGATACAGCTGTGGGGCTGTACCAAAAAGACAAACATTGAAATCATCCAACGCTTCCAGAATAAAGTACTGAGGGCTATAGTCAATGCGCCTTGGTACGTAAAAAATAACGACCTGCACCGGGACCTTAACATACAGTTCGTTCGTGACATAATACAAAAATACGCAGAAGCACATGAACACAGGCTGCTTCACCATGTGAATGTTGAGGCTATCCAGCTCCTCGACAACACGGACATAGTGCGAAGACTCAAAAGAACTAAACCGTCTGATTTAGTGTAGTGATAAAAAAACAATTTAATAGTGATAGTGTTAATATAGACACACGAACAAAATGCCTTCCCCTTAATAGAGACAGTAAGAAAAGTGCCGATGGACACATTCTTATTCTATAGTAACAATATAAAACTAGGTCAGAGTAAAATTACTCATTAGCCTGACATTGGGCTAGATTGTAATATTATTAGCGTATTAAATTATTTATACAAGTACGTTAAGTAAAAGGAAAAAAAGGACGGCAAACTCTAAGGCAACTACTGCCAACAGAATTTAATTAAAACGTACAACACTTACATCTCTGCTTTAGCTCGCCAGCGTTACATCAACTAGCACAAGCATAGATTTACCTCTAGACTACTATGTACTTACTGACGATCATTCTACACTTATGAGCACTTGTACACTGTATTTATTACATACTTAATACTTATCATCACTAAATTAATCTGCTCACCTATGTATGTATCCGAGTATATATCCTAACAGAGATATATAGATACACTCTGTTAGGATACATACTCGTAAAATAATATAAATACGGACGGTCTCGGACGACCCGCCTCGAGCATTTTGTATAACCCTGTTTTGATAAGCTTTTCTTTGAAGTCTGCTCGCAGATAAGGAAATTAAAAGCCAGCATATAAAATTGCACACCCTATGTAATTGCAGGGGAGTATTACATAGGCTAGGTGGTCAAAGTTTAGACTGTCTGATCCGATAAAAGCTCGTACCCGGATCTGTATTTAAACGAGCTATTTTGGGTGGCCGGGGCTTGCACGGCGAGAGTACACGGCCGCCAGCCGATCGGTTATTGGGATTGGAAGCAAAGCCTTTCGGCGGCGACAGAGCCTTTCAACTTTAATGTTATGGAAGTGAACCGAATTATTTCTCGCCGCTGCCCGCTCCGCACCGCACCGCTCCGCTCTAGTTCAAACATTCGCTCGACTCGCCAACCAATTTCGAATAAATATTGCTTTATAACTGTTTAATGAGAGTTGCGGTCGATCTGCTGTAATTAAAAAGCTCGTTGAGCCGGAAAATGTGGTTTTGGATTTAAATTTGAATTATATTTGTTCTGATGAAAGAGAGCTTTTATAGGCATCATTATGAATTGTACCTACGAGCTTAATTATTGCATATTACTTCAGAGAAAGATTATGCGAGTTAACAACATTCAGCTTAAAGAAAAAGTTTTTCAAAGGAAACAATATTTCAAACAGGAAAAAATATTGTTGTATAATGAGCTCATGAAAAATGAAAGCTACCGCGAAGTCTCGCAAGTATTCTCACGAAAAATAAATTCTTTTGGCAAACCCATTGAACCACAAACGACAAATGTAACGAACAAACACGCTTCAAATGAGCTTATTATTTTTGTGTGCACAAATTTAGGAAGGGAAGCCGTCAATGGTGTTGAGAAATACTTTTCTCAGAATATTTTTATCGTCATGATTCTTTAAGGTAAGATTAGGTAAGATGATACACTTTTGTGCAACCTATTTGTACAATTACTGTTTTTACACATTTTAATTTACCGAAAAAAATGCTATTCGGTGATAAGTTTTTTTTTCGGTAGATTTAGTTTTAGCGTGGAAAGTATTTGCACTGTGGCCAAAGGCTACCGAGCTTAAAGCTCGACGAACTGTACCGGAAACGAGGTGCCAACTCATTACGAGAAAGCTTGATTCAACTTCCGTATCCGCTGCAGTTTCTAATTAGCAGATTCGTTAGTGACATAAAAATAGTTTCCTCTTTCAAACTTTAAGATTAACTGCGAGCTAATGATCTCAGAGAGTAGAAACTTTTATCTTTACAGACTGGCTTTGGCTGGATATCGGTGATTCAGTATAAAGTTTGATATAATTTTGACGAGGATTGCTATAAAATTACCATATTCTCATATCACTTTTTTATTTTTTTACGGAGTAACTTCTGAGATAAAAAATCAGTAAAGTCTTCCGAAACATTTTTGACAACTAGTAGGTAGAGTTTCGCGGAGGTATTTTTAAAGCAATACAATAATATCCATTCATCTCCATTTCATCAATAAGCCCAAATTTCAGGTAAGAGTGGCCTTCGAGTCTCACGTCTCTTGGCTCTTTCTATCCCGTAAAGGATAAAGACGCGATTATCTGTAATAATAACCAGCATGCTAACCTTTCCATTGACGTACAACTTATGACTTGCAAAAAATACTTATTACAGTCATCGAGATATTATGTATATATGCAAAAACTTGTTTGATATTAGTAGCATTAGCGTAAATTGCATAATTGTCTTCGTATGAAAGGTTGAACAAAGAAAAGACAAAATGATATTTCATCTCGATAACATTCAGGGCTCCTGGCACACCCGTGCGAGATCAGCCCGAAATCACGATCCATTCTGCATAATACTTGTTCATCATTGCTAATGTGTGAATCATTGTTTAATTGAAGGGTGCGGGGGGGTGTAGCGGGGGATGTGCGGGGAGGGGGGTGAGCATCGATCGTCTCGCGTCGCTATGGTTACGCGCCCCCGCCCCACGCGTCGCAAGATTCATTTGTAATCATTTGTTTCGCGGTCGCCGGGTAATGGTCGTCACCGCGAGTTTGATGGATCACCACCAACATCATCAGATACGATACAAAGTCTGAGCGAGTTTTGACTGCATTAAAATTCTGTTAACCGCGACCGCTGTTTACATTGTATGTGATTACACCCTCCCGCTCCCCAGATTTATCGCTAATGTAACAAAAATATTGTTGCAGAAATTGAAAATTTGAGCTTTACCGACCCTGGCTTAGCTGATTTGCATTTTATTTTCATCTGTAAGCGTACGATTAATCCTCAGTATAACTTTGTGATTCAAACAGAAAATTAAATGAAAAACAATAGATCATTGCTTACTTCATATAGAGAAAATCTTATACCTTAATATCTTTTCATCATTAACAATTACAATTTAACGCAATTTTAATTTTGGTCAACGGAATATTCTAAAAATATTTAGGGTTTACATGGCTGCAAATACATATACTTTATTTTTTTATACATTTAAACCTGTTGTGATGAACTTTTTAATAGTTACCAACTTAGAATAACGTAGAATAAATTGTTAGTCAAATTATACTTAAGGTGCGACATAATCTCCATTTATTACCACCACGTACGTAAACCACGTTTACGTAAGCTACTCTCTATCTACAAAGTATCACACGCAAGCTAAACACTTAAATTCCTTCATCGTCATACTATGTATCCGAACCCACGATCTAAATGTATTACGAACTCCGCAAACATTCGTAATTTCATGAAGTACGCTTCTGAGTGATGTGTCTACAATGTGCTACGACGCTACGAGCTCGTAGCGACGAGGCTACGGCGTAGAGTTTATTTCCATTACGGAGGTTTGCTGAGCTTTGCGAGCTTTTTAATTAAGTGCTCTCTTGTAATATTACTAGTGGTACATTACCGGAAGATTGCGGATGTATGGCGCTCTAACTGTTGCTATGTATCTTTAATTCTTGCTAGTACTTAGATACGGTATGCGTTTTTTATGAGTTTCTGTTCGCGGTTCTTACGTTTAGTGTTGATATCAGACGTTTTAAATAGACTGAAAGATGGTATGTTTTTAGAGTGAGTGTTTGTTTGTGCAAAAACATGTTTAATTGATTAAATTATTGTTATGATTTATTGGCGATGATGATTCTAAGATAGTGTTAATCATTGTGGAAGCTTGATAGTGTAAAGATAAAGTAAAGTAAATGTATTTACAAAAAAATCTTTAAAAAAATTAAGATCATTTAATGTAAGTATGATGTAATGGTATTGTATCTGTAGAGCTATGTATTTCAAAACTTGTATAATACTTATGTGTTAGTTGAACATGAATAGAAGCCTTTTCAGAGAGGTTTTGAAAGGTTTTCACCATCCCGGCGAAATTTATTGAAAAATTTTGCAGCAACAATGTCAAGTCAAAAGTCAAAGGCGAGCAGGTACGGAGAAAAATCTTTGTGCCGTTCTCTACAAAGCATTTTCCGAAGCTAGAAAAGTTCACTCGCGAGTAAAACGAAATAAAAATCAAAGGAGCATAATTAATCACTATGCCACCGTTCGATACTCGACAACAAAGGAGAATTTTTTAAAAGAACATAAAATATAGGCTGAAGGGCGCTTGGACGAGTGTCGGGTTTTCTCAAATAATTTTAATAGATGTCCGGTGAGGCGGGGCGGCGGGCGGCCGGGAGGGGGAAGCAGAGGTGCAGGGGGAGGGGGTCGCGAAATGAGATTTCCTCTCCTTTGAGCCGCGCGCACGGTCGCTGTGACCGCGACACCGACCTGAATCATAACCATGGAACTTTCAGCCAAATAGAGTTATGCTAATAATTTGCATTTCAATAGTCAGAGAAGGAAATTTTCTTCCAGCGTTTTTTTACTTATTTGTGATTTTACCGTACATGAATCACCTGCCTATAAACGATTCACCTGAAATCAAGACACTTTAATAAAATGAAACTTTTGCTTGAATTTCAATTTTAACTAACCGATAAATTCTTCGCTTCTCTGCATGATTATTTTATGCGTTGGCTCAAATTGTAGTGCAATGCTTAAATATTCGTAACTTGATCTAGCTGTTACCAGACCTACCAGATTTAATTTTAAACCAACTCTAATTGACAACAGAATGAACGCAACGTTGTTGGTTTTGTGTTCCACTCCACAGCAGGTGACGTCTAAAAATCAGTGCCGGACTGAGTAACATTGAGAGGTCATTGATATGTGGTTTTACTAATTGTCATGATGAAAGTTTTGTTGTAAAATTTACTCGGGCAAAATCGTGGGCAACAGCTAGTTGAACATAAATTACAATAAAGCCTAATAAAAAATATTTAAATTATATGAATAAAAGGCGGCTATATACCGCTGTAATTATCTTGGATCTACGCGAGCTGTAAGTTGACCAAGACTATCGAAAACTGGCACTGTTAAATAAATAAAGTTTCTATGAAATATTAAGTTTGTAGCTGACGTTTCGTGCGAACGTTGCAGTCGCCGTGGTCTCAGCCAGACTGGAGTATTGTGGTGTCATCACTGTCAACTTGTGATGTTGGTCGCAGTTTCACAAACTCCATTTGGTTGTAGCTCTCGATCATAACCCTCATATATCAACGTTTCAGACGCTACACTACGCGCGCTTTATTTCGCCGTTCAACTCTATTCAGATGTACACGCTTTTTGTGGAGGTAAAAAATATTGGGAGGCACGGAAGCTGGAATTTATTTATTGCTTCTTTTTAGCGTTTCTTATATGCGAGGTACTTTCGATTTTCTCGTGTATTTCTAGTTTTTATCGAAATAATTCGACTCAGAAATTTTACAATGCATTCTTGATCTATTTTGTAAGGCTTTGTGCTGTTAGTATAGTTACAATAGTATTTAGATTACTGTGGTTAGTGGTTAATAAAACAGCAATTAAATAATGTAAAAATGTAACGAATGCAACCTAGATAGAAATTGTGAATTCAACAATATAGGCAAAGTTTTACTTAACAAAACAGAAATTATTTACTTAACTCAAATTAAACGCTGAAATTCAAACACGTTAAATACCAACAAAATAACCGCAATATTAAACGTCACCTAGGAATACTTTTGTATTCCTAGGTGACGTTTAATATTGTGTATATACCATATATAGTGTTTCTAACTTGCATAGAGAACCCCGTATAATATAAGCCTGGTTTGAAAAAACTCGACTGTTATGTAGGTCGCTGCTGTACTAAAGCTGTTTGATACACGGATTATTTTTTAATTAGGTATAAATGCCTATCAAAATACCTAACATACAGTTAGGTATATTTTTTAATTTAAATGTTTCGTATAATTATTTTTGTATGTGTGTGTTTGTAGCATCAAATAAACGATTTATCTATCAATAAATGTAATTTATGTACATGCAATAAATAACTGTAATCTGAGATACAAACAAGTTACATTTCATTAATTCCAAAAAACAAGTCATTGTTCTGACTGAACAACGGAATTGCTGAAAAATAACCAAACATACAAATAAGAGGGGAACAAAGCTTTGAGCGGATGTTTCATGAAATTCGAGCGGCAGCAGCTCTCTTGATTTTAATTTCATCGCCGTCAAAGCCTGCTTTGAGTGCTCGCTTCGCTGCAAAACATTGCGTATTTAGAAAGCAAATTGCAAACAAAAGACAGCTTTTCTTTTATATTACCTTTGAATTTGTCCGTTGAATATCCAATTATAATGGTATTAACATGAATGGTATTGAAATAAGTTGAAAAGACAAGGAAAATCTCTGTTACGATCGATGCAGCTTTAAACTTGGAAAAATACCTATGTACATTTAAATAGATACTAATTAAGTAGGCTATACAAAGGTGAAACAATCATTCTGATAGAAACTACGGCTACTAACAAGTTCGCAGGAAATCCGCATCAGGGATTTTCATAAAACAAACTCGGACAAAACAGCTTGTTAAGGAGTTTAGAACAAGAAACAGTATGGCAACCCTGCTAAAGCGGATTATCAGCACGACCTCCAACTCCAAGTTACATTACACCGTTCTGAAAACGGTGAATTGTCGAACATTACACAATAGATAGCGAGGGTTGGAACCATGTTAATTAGTCTACAGTCACCACCGACTTCATTATGACACATATTACAAAAGAGAAAATACGTAATGAATTTTCATGACGAGTTTCAATTCATTCATTTGGTTGACTAATTTGGTTCGTAATATAAGTTTGAAGGTTGTTGGTATTCGGAGTAAATAATTTATCCATTTAGCATTCTATACTTTTGAGGGAAGTAGGTACAATGTACGTACAGTCAAGCGTCATAAGTGCAGTCATACCTCGAAGACCTTACCGCCTAGCCTTAATGATCATAATGCCTTGTAGATTCTGACGCACTTCTGACACTTGACTGTACCTATATGCCAAATTTCCGCTTCGTACGCCCAGTAGTTTTACCTGTGTACCTGGTACATAGGTACTTAAATTAAACGTTATAGTTTGTGTTTTATAAGTAATCAATATATATAAAATTCTTCCGTTACTGACTGACTGAGTGACTGACAGATGGCAAAACCAAAACTACTAGGCGTAGGGAGCTGAAATTTGGCATGTAGGTTCCTTAGGGAGTGTAGGGGAGTACTAAAAGAGGAGTTCCTAAAATTCCCAAGAGAACAAAGTCCGGGTGCTTGTTTATTATAATGTCACAGGCTATTCTACCAGGGCTTCCGCTTCAATGAATTGTCACTATATATCTATTCAATTTCTACGGCAATGCTTGGTAGTATCGAATAACTAAAAAAAGATGTTATGGATGACATAATTTAAAGATTGACAAACAAGAGAGCAAATACTGGTCGAAAAATCTTTGAAAAAGTAAACTTTGAGTGATCTAATAAAAAGTTGCTAGTAGAATAGTAGTGTAGTGTAGACTCGTGTAACGTTCTTTATGCATAGTCGCTCATGAAGAATGCCTTTGTAGTATCAGTTTCTCGTCTCCGACGTTCAACTACAAAGAACAAGTCTCTTTATTGTCACTTCAGTAAGTCGAATAGATAATATTAAGAGATTCCTTTGCCATTAACATTTTGTTAACGAAATTTTTGATTAAAAACTCATCATTTAATCCTGGAAGCAAATTAAATTAATCACTTCCAAATCATCAATCAATTGGACATTCGATGCCGATGGATTGGAAACCGCAAAATGCAGCCCTTTTTGGACTAAAATAATATTTTAGTCCAAAAAGGGCTGCATTTATATACGAGTAGTTTTAACTGAGATGTTAAAACTACTCTCTACTAGATGATTTTGTGTAATATTTTAGAAAACATTCGACATAAAACTAAAAACCTGAATCAATTCATTTAAATAAATTAACCGATATAAAAAATGTCGCTTAAAAATTTTGCTCTACCATCAGCAATCAGGCGGTCCCCAGGCGGTATTTACTTCAGCGTCGGTGCGGGCCTTACGCAAAACTTCAGTGGTCCCCCTCCCCGTCCAGGCCCCCTCATCGAGAGCCATTAGAGGCTGTATCGAGGGGCTCCCACTCAATCACGCCGGCCGTCAACTTTCCTGCCCGCCGGCCTTTTGATATCACTCGCGTCACCCGCTCCCGGACAGGCTTTTGACTAATTTTGAACGTTACTATTTTATTATACATACACACAGGCAGAGAGAAAGGTAGACCTATATGTTTTGTACATTTTTTATGTTAAATGCAGACTAAAAAGGGGAGGGATAGTGACTGTGTTGGTATATGTATACTTAACGCTTTTTCATTTTGAGTTAGTATCAAAAACTGATATTACATAGTTTGCGAGGTAGATACGGTAGGTATCCAGATTAAGATACAAATGGACAACCCTCAACGGCCCACAGTAAATCATTATCATTATGTAGGAACTACACCATCGCTATACTAACTACACTTCATGCTAGAAACTCAGTCAAACTCAGTGTAGTTACATAAAATGCAGCAAGTTGGCATATTTGTCACAAGTTAGCGTCGCGTTGCGAAGTTGCCGAACTTCAACAAAAGCTCTGCTCGTTCGCTCCGAGCTTCTCTCAAATTACTGCAAGTTTTATTACGAACATGTACAGCAGCGCAAACATGCACTTAATGGAAAATTTGTTGCAACTCGCGTGTATTTCATACCTAAACTTTCCTTAAGCTTTTGTATTAAACTAGCTTTTGCGCGGGGATTCGCTTCCCTCGGGAATTTGGGTAATCCGTTCTAAGCGGATGTTTACGGTATGAATTTTTAATTATCTTACAAGTTTAAACTTTGTGAACTAACTTTGCTGCTCATCTCAAGAACACTCGAGTTTATATGAACACTATAATCATGTTTTAATTTTTTCCTAATTTTTGTTCGTAACGTAAATGTTACCTACATTTAGGTACATCTTTTTCAACATGAGAGATTTTTTGACATCATTACTTAAGTAGTGCTTACATAAATTGGCATTCAACATTTTTCTCTTTAGGGAAAATTCCTACTTCAGTGCACTGCTTCAAAGAGAAGCTTAGGCGTAGTTAAAATAGAATATTTCATTTTCCTTTCAAATGAAGGTAAAGAATTTGCTTCTGTTGGTTTGATTGTTATTTGTACATGTATAGTATATTATATTTTGTTTGTCCTACTATCATATTGAAACAAAACAATTATGAAAATAGCTTTATCTGGCCTGCGTTATATTGATTTCTATCTTAAAAATCAGATTTTATAGTAAATGTGATTTCAGTTATTTATCTAAACATATTACACACACATTATGTACATACTATTTCGACTCAACAAAGAAATTATGTTGATGTAAGTCCATAAATAAATAACATAAATGAAATTTCATACCACTCTGGACCAGACAGATTGTGTATCGATATTTAATTTGGGCGATGCGCAGGGAGGGGAATTAAAACCCAGCAGAGCGAAATGCAAATAGACTTACCTACAACATCCAAATTAATCCTTTGGGGCAGCCCTAGCCTTTGTGGCACCCGATACCGGCTATATTGCCGCCGGCTGCACTCCTCTCATTACCGTTTGAGGGCATATTGACTGGATTTTGATATTTTCCAATTAGTTACGTGGGCAGTTCATTATTGTGTTACGTGTATGACAGGCAGTTGAAATACAGAATGTTTACAAATATAAAGTTGGAGCATGGAAACCTCTTTAAAATTGGCTTGGGCGAAGGCTGATATAGGTTCAGCAGAGCACTTGTTATGCTGATGATAAGCAAGTTTAAAAAATGTCAAAAATACATTTAATAAATTGTGTGATATCAAAAATTCACATCTGACACTATTACATAGTAGTAGTACCTACATACCTATAGTTGGTGACCTACGTATCGTAGTCACGCGACCCACCGGCATCTAGAGGCCCTAAGTTCGATTCCCAGTGCGGGCAATTATTTATACTCGTTTTTATTGATATTTGTCTGCGGTTCTGGGTGTGTTATGCTCGTTTCTGTATCTGTGTTCACTATTCTGTTTCACTATCGGACCAACGATACAAGTTTAGTGCAACTGCAAAGTATAGGCTATTGAGTGTTGTTCATTTATTTATTTTATATTCCATGAGATAAGTAGAGATCGACTAATCTAAAACTGGCTGAGAGAGAGAATCTAAAACTAAACACCCCATTGTAAACTCCATACTTTAAAACAATGCGTTGTTGGTGGAGGCTGGCGTTCAGTTTTATATTACACGATCTCTACCTGCGATCTCAAAAAAAGAGCTGAAGATTGGAGTCTCTTGTGCGACGACGAAGGAAAAAATATTTCTGTGGTTTTTTGGACAGAAAATACTTTTGGTCCCTGAACACCGACGCCTGGCCTCAGCATCAGCATCATTTGTTTGAGTGACGTCTCAATTTCCCGCGCTCGCTGGGCTCGATCGATGTTGCCAGCGCTCTCTGTCACGCCGTGGTCAATCGTTTTTCAACCATAGACTAAGTAAAGATAGAAATAGAACACAATATCGAACTTTTAATTTTAAATATTTCTCTGTTGGTCGCTAGAACACCAATGCCCAGATTGAACTTATGATCAGAATCATTTGTTAAGCATCATGCAAGAACAATAATAACAACCGGCTAATTTCGAATTTTATTCTATCGTAAAACTAATATCATTGAAGAAATTATACTAGTAAGTACTTACTTAGTAACTATTAAGTCCGTGGCCTATATATTATCTACATCACAACTTCACGGGACGAAAACGTGACGACGTTGTGTTAAATTATCCGCTGAAGAAACTGTAGAAAGTTTATGCGTATTGCCTAAATAAATTTTCCACAGTCTTTAAATAAACTTTCAACAAGTGAAGTCACGTTGCTGGGTAGCGTGGCCAAGACTTATGAAACACCGATGTGGGCGCACTAGAGGCCTTACTAATCACCAGATAATGGTAAAGTTGAACAATCTGTTTAATCGTCAGACGACGCAATGCGAATGCTTCATGCAATTCACATTACAGTCTATTTTAGTCTTTTCCTTAAGACGAGGTCCAACCTGAGCTGCAAAAAACAAAATTCATATGCGCTTAACCACGCCGTGTGCGCGTTGCAATAAGATAGTTTTTTGCACAACACAATGTTCTACTTTCGTTGGCAGGATCGAACAGATTTTGTACCGATTTAGCAACTATTTCTCAAATATCTTTAAAAATATTAGTCTAAAAACAAAAGTGCTCGTTTCAAACTTTAATATAGTATATATATTAACTAATTATATAAAAATATATATATGTTATCGCTAAACATTTTTTCTAAATTTTCGGTGCCTTAATGAATTAATTAAGCCGAAAATATGTATTTTTATTAAAAAGTACACGATTGAAACCTTAATAAACATCATAATCTATATCCTGTTATCGCAGAGACTCTTAAATAATACAATCTTCAGGGTCGTTGATATTATTTTATTGGTAAACATAAGACCCTGGAAGGGTCTATAGTTTTATTAGATATATTATTTTAAAACAGCTTTGTATATTTTATGATTTAGACGATAAGTGATTTACATAATCTGAGTCAAGAATGATATCAAAATGTAGAATCGAATGTGTATGAATACAATTTAAAATTTATGACAGGTGAAATGAGTATGTATGTGCCAGCGCACGCATAAATGGATCAAAGAGGATGAACGCGTCGCCGCGTTACAGTACCGGGGGGGGCCGGTTTTAAAAAAAAAGTTTTAAAAACTTTTTTTTTAATCTTAATATTGTTAAAAATTGAAATATATGTAATTTTGAATTTAGAGAGTAAATGATGAATTAAAAAATACATAGTAAACTTAAATAAAAATATAAACTTATTATACAATAGTAGTAAAACTAAATGGATGAAGTGAAAGTTAATTTAGAAAGGTGAATGAAATTGAGATGAGTATATACAATAAGCCAATCAGTTCCACATACATCCTACCTAACAAATACTAACATACATACATCACCTAACAAAGTCATAATTCCATTTAAGGATTTGTGAGTAAATACATCATAGAGAAAGCTTATATATTAGGAAGCATTTCTCAAGAACTGAGCTTATTAATGGTGTAGGCTTAATTAAAAATTAGTCACCAACCGCTAACTTGTAAATAATAGCTTAAGGCTTTTTTAACGTGTTACTAAAACCGCACGATGACAAATATGTACAAGCATGTACCTTAATAAATAGGTAGAGTATAAAAATAACACTATGCGCGAAACGCAAAAAATTAAAATAAACGTCTTAGTAATGACGTAAGGAAAATATCAAGTTAATGACATAAATTGTGTAAGTAAGTAAGGTAAATAAGTAAGGTAAGTAGAGTTACAAATTAGAAAACTCTAAATAAAATAATACGGTAATTAAATACAATTAACAGTAATTAACGGTAATTAAATGTAATTAAAAGTACTTAAAGGTAAGTAAAAGTACTTATTTAAAAGTTATTAATTAACCTTAGTTAATTAAAATAGGAGAAGAAAAAGAAGTAAAAAAAAAATATTGAATACATTTTCAAAGTAGGATGACAATTGTCAAATGAGATGAGAAACTAAAAGGTGATGAGGTGAGAAAATAAACATCTTTTTAAATAAAAAGATTAAAGAGTTATTAAGGCAATTGGATTGCCTTAATTGGCTTAATATCTTTGATATGCCAGCGGCCTAGGGGTTTGTGATAAAAATCTGTTAAATCATAAACTAGTGGTGAGATTTTATTTGTTATGTAACATTTAATAAATTTGGGTGCTAATTTAGCCGAAAAATGTTTATCAGCAGAACTTAAAGGATAATTCCGCTTCCAAACGATGTCACCTATATTAAATTCGATATATTGACGATGTTTATCGTAAAGCTTAGCATTAACTTCATGGGATTTATACATACGTTTTTGTACTTCTGAAAATACTGGAAGTAAATTACCTAAATGCTCTGCATAAATATCGCGAGGAGCAAATATATAATCTTCAATAGATTCGGTATCCGAATATATTGAACCACAAGTAATTAATTCACGGCCGAAGACGAGGTAAGAAGGAGTAAATTTTGTTGTTTCATTAACGGATGAGTTAATGGCAAATTGAATATGATTCAAATGTAAGTCCCAAGTACGATGGTCGTCATCAACAAAAGAAGCTATAGCTGTGATTATAGTTTTGTTGTAACGCTCAACAGGATTTACTTGAGGGCAGTAACGTGGAGTGTAATGTACATGAGGTATTTTATAAGTATTAAACAAGTCTTTAAGTTCAGCACTTATCATTTGCGGACCATTATCTAGAATTATGGTTTCTGGAATTCCATAATTCATAAAAACTAAATTTTCAAGAATATGTTTTATAATAGATGATGTTGCTCTTTTAATGGGGTAAATAAGGCAGTATTTAGAAAAACAACAGGTAACCACTAATATGAATCTGTAACAACAGGTAACCACTAATATGAATGAATTTACGTGATAAAGGTAAGGGACCACTAAAATCGATAGCGATTGTTTGAAAAGGACGAGAACAATTTTTAGGCTTGCCCATTAAACAGATACCGTCTTATTCCAAAAGTTTGATTTAAAACAGGTTTAAACCTCGACTAAAAGATCCTGGATTGTTACGGTGTCAAAATTAGTACCAGGTTTAAATCCCGGTCTTATTACAAATCTAAGACTAACCGAGGACAACATAAACCAGAGATCATCCGTGGTTTAAACAAAAAATGACAGTCATTCGTTCTTTCACACAGACTTCGTTCATTATGACATTCCGTTTCTTTCGAGGTTGATATGAACTTCATACTTAAAATTCGTAAATAACTTTTTATCAATAACAAAATAAATCATATTATTATTCTTTCTTTTAGTTTTAATCTCAAGAATGAGCACAACCAACATTGGTGCTTAGGATTGTGTTTATAATTATTCATAATATTTTTAAAATATCTAGCATGAAATAGATCAAACGGAACGCAGTTACGCGGCACGTAATTTGACACAATGACCAAAGCAAACCAAAGTTATGTTTATTTAGGTTACGTTTACATTACAAGAACTTGTTGTTAAAAATAAAGAAATATCTAGTTTCTAGGAATACTGATGCGTAATTCTGTGCGAAAAGTCGTGTATGTTTAATCAGTGGGTCTAATAGTGAAATTAATCACACCGACGACACATCAAGTCGCCAACACGTCTACAATAAATCGCAATCTTCGAAATCCATCATAATAATTGGTATTAATATCCACTTTCTTCAAAAATCTACACAACATAACCCAAGTTAACCTCAAAAGCAGAGTTAGACCATAGATAAACTAGGGGTCTCGCGGGTTTAACTTTGGTACCGCAGTTAGTCTAAGACTTAGCGTTAAACTTCGTTTTGTAATAGGATTTTTTTTAGTCTATGGTTTAATCCAAGATTAAACCTAGTATCAAATTTAGTCCGCTTTTTGGAATAAAACGGAGTGTGTTTTGATTTTGGTGTTTGTAGGCTAAACAAGTATCGCATTTAGATATGAAAAATACTACATCTTTGTACATACCAGGCCAATAATAATAAAGTTTAAGGCGATGGTAGGTTTTGAAAATACCGAAATGAGCTGCAGTAGGTAAATTATGATTTTCATAAATAATGGACTCTCGAAACTCTGATGGAATTACGAGTTTCCAGTTGAACTCAGAATTATATTCGGTAACAGCGCGACAATATTTAAATAATTTATTATTTTTAATGAGGTAATCTGGAGTAGAAGTTGGATTTATTTTACATTTGTCAAATATAGAGTTATACCAAGTGTCTTTAGATTGCTCAAATGACATATTAATAGCGTTAACATGAGCGATGCGAGATAACTGATCTGGTACCACATGTTCAGAGCCATGTTTATGTTTAATTTCAAAGTTAAACATAGAGAGACGGATGCACCAGCGTGCTAGTCTACCTGTAGGGTTATCAAGACGTAAGAACCATTGTAAAGCAGAATGATCCGTATAAATAGTAAACTGTTTGCCGTTGTCTAAATAACAACGCCAGTGTTCTAAAGCAGTTATCACACTAAGAAGCTCGCGCTCTGTAATTGAATAGTTGCGTTGAGGAGCAGTTAGGGTTTTACTCATGTAAGCTATAGGTTTTTCAACACCATCGAAATCTTGTGTGAGCATGGCACCAATGCCATATGCGGAAGCATCACAATGAACAGCGAATGGTTTTGTGAAATCGGGACAAGCTAATATAGGAGTACTAACTAAAGCCTGTTTAATTGAGATGAAGGCTTTATCAGCCTCAAGAGACCATTTGAAAGGAGGTGCTTTCTTTTTAGTAGAGGTAAGCTTAGTGAGAGGGGCAGTTAAAGTACTTAAATTAGGGATAAATCGTCGGTACCAGCTAGCGGTGCCAAGGAATCTTTTAACATCCTTAACAGATGTAGGAGTTTTAATATTTAGGATCGCTTGAACCTTAGTAGGGTCAGTTTGTAAACCATCTTGATTTACTATATAGCCTAAATATTTGAGTTCATGTCTAAAGAAAGAACATTTAGGAAAGTTAACTGTAATGTTAGCTTGAGAAAGTTTAGTGATTAATTTAGTTAATAATTCAACGTGTTGTTCAAATGTAGGTGTAGCTATGACAATATCATCTAAATAACAAAAAATAGTGTTATCCAGCATAAGGTCTGATAGTAGATTATCAAGAAATCTTTGTTGAGTAGCAGGTGCGTTAGTTAGACCGAAGGGCATTACTTTAAATTGGTACATGCCACGACCTGGAACATGGAAAGCAGTCTTTGGACGATCTTCCTTTCGTAAAGGAATCTCCCAAAATGCTTTCGCAATGTCAATAGACGATAAATATTTACAATTTTTTAAATTATCTAAGATATCTGAAATTAAGGGTAATTTGTAAGCGTCTTTACGAGTGATGCTATTTAATTTTCGACTGTCTACGCAGAAACGCCAAGTCCCATCTTTTTTAGGAGTAATGATAACGGGACTAAGCCATGGGCTTTCGCAAGGTTCGATAACATCTAGTTTAAGCATTTCATCGACCTCCGTTTTTAATGCCTTTTGTTTTTCTGGAGATAAACGATAGCATCGTTGACGAATGGGAGCATGATCACCGGTATCGATGTGATGTTCGGCGAGGTGAGTTTTTCCTAATGGTTGAGTTTCAGTAGAAATTTGTTTAAATTTGTCTATTATTAAGTTAGCTAAATCTTGCTGTGTATTTGTTAAGTTCTCAAATGCGTGAAGATTTGTAGATGCGGAATGAACTAGAAAATTGTCGTTTTGAGAAGTAGAGTGAGTATTAATGTTACGAAGTATGTTAGGAGCTATGTTAAATGTTTTCCAGAAATCGATGCCAAGAATTAAAGGTTCATGAACATCTGGAATTACATGAGCAGTAATTATAGAAAATTTATTATTATAAATTACCGGAAGTGAAATTGTTCCGATAGATTTAATAGGTTGTCCGTTAGCTACGGTACCTAAAATACGTAAGTCTTTTCTCAATGAGAGACCAGACTTAAGTAAAAGTTTATGTGAGTCCTTACCAAGAATGGTAATTGAACTTCCACTATCTAATAATCCATTTAAAATGAGATTATTAATTTTAATATGTAAATAGGGACGTTGTGTGTCTTTGTTTTCAAAAAGTAGAGGGTTCACATTTGTACGAAGGAGAGTATTCACATTGTAAGAATTAAAAAAAAAGTTTTATTATTCAAGCCAGTTATTCCAATCATGTTTATCAAATTTTGTGGAATTATTTATTTGTGTAAACTGTTTCTTAATTATTTTTTGTATTTGATTTATGACAGGATGGACAATGAGGAAATGTGACGTTTTGTAAACCACATCTATAACAAATTATTTGGGTATTCGTACATAGAGAAAGGTTATGAGAATTGGTTCGACACCTTGGTCAGGTGAAGGTAGGAAATTTTGAAGGTTTTTGTGTTTTAATAGCATAGGTAGTTGTAGTAAAAGGATATTCGGGAATAAATGGTGTTGTTTTTGTGGGTTCATTGAAAGAAACGAGTGGTTGTGAAAATGTGGAATTATTATTGATATGTATTAATTTTTCAGTAAATTGACATGATTCTATCAAGGAGTCAAGAGAATTTATGTCTTGTTCGGAGATGCGTAAAGTAAATTCTGGTAGTAGGTTTCGTAAAAATATTTCAATTTGTTCTGTCTCTGGAATGTTTTTGTGTAATTTTGAAAATAATAATTTCATATGTGTAACGTATTCTATAATTCTTTCGTTAGGTTTTTGTATACGGGTGTCTATTCGTTTTTTTAATAAATAATCATGATTAATAATTTCGAAATCTTTTATTAATGTCGTTCTAAATGTTTCCCAATCTGTTATAGTTTTTATTTTGGTTTGAAACCACTCTAAAGCGTTTCCTGTTAAAATGTCATATATGTGGGAAAAAAGAGTGCTGTCTGAAATCTTACGAACTGAAGCAAAGTGTTCTAATTTTTGAATAAAGTTATTTGGACAATCGTCACCGTTAAATGTAAAGCGTTTTAACTCGCTAGTATAGTTGTGTTCTCCTAAAGAGATGATTTTATTAGTTAAAGTTTCAAAATATGTAAGGGGTATCGAAAGAGAAGTCATGGAAGTAGTAAGTACTTTGTACAAAGGAACTTATTACTTCCATGAGAGAAGTATTAAGTTCTGTAGAAATAGTTTCCATGGTAATATAAATAAAATTAAAAATAAATGTGTTTATAAAATAAAGGTAACTATAGACTGGTAACACAAGTTATGATTAGATCATGGAAAAAATAATAATTTTGTATTTGTTATTTGTTCCATGGAGTTAAATCTTTGGTCATAGCAACCAAAATTGTTGATAAGTGACTTATGTAAGAAAATAGTAAAATTAAATTATAGAAGGAAAGGAAAAATAAATAAAGTAGTAAAAATAAAATAATCTTCTCAGCCCTCAGTGAAGTGAAAGCTCAGTATTACGCTGTATCTTCAAAAATGTTCTTGAGAAGTGAAGTGGCTCTCACGATGTCTGCCAACAATTTAATCGGTGGCGTGGCGTTGGCCATCAGTATGTCTGACGAGATGCAGCAGCAGTCGGTCCAACGGCAGACCAAGCAGCAACGAGTGTGGGCTATAGTAGTCGGCTCAGCAGCAAGCTCAGTAGCAAGCCAGCAGCGGCGAGTTCAGGTTACAGCAGTTGGCTCAGTAGCTGGCTCAACAGCAGCAAATACAGGATATGGCAGTCAGTCCAGCAGCAGCCTGTGCAGGCTGTAGTGATCGGCCAGTAGTAGGCTTGCCACGAGTGTAGGCTGTTGTAAGCGGCCCAGCAGTAGCGAATGCCAGTTATAGCAGTCGAAAATGGAAGGAGCACTTGTGATTATTGATTGTAATCTTGACTTTTATGTAAATATATTATTACTCACAGTTTCTGTATTTTTACGTCAGGCGCCAATGGAGCGTGAGCCCCATATAATAATAATGTAATCTTCAGGGTCGTTGTAATAAATTTATTGGTAAACATAAGACCCTGGAAGGGTCTATAGTTTTATTAGATATATTATTTTAAAACAGCTTTGTATATTTTATGATTTAGACGATAAGTGATTTACATAATCTGAGTCAAGAATGATATCAAAATGTAGAATCGAATGTGTATGAATACAATTTAAAATTTATGACAGGTGAAATGAGTATGTATGTGCCAGCGCACGCATAAATGGATCAAAGAGGATGAACGCGTCGCCGCGTTACACTGTATTATTTTTCCACTTCGTAATTAAACTCTAATTAGGAAAATTTCTTCATGAAAAATTACAATTTTTTCGAATGTGTGCTACGACATGGCCTTAATCAAACCCGCACAACTATGTTTCTTCTTCAAGCAATTATCAAATGATTGCCTGGAAGAAATTGCTGCGATAAGGTCGCCTTTTGCGCATCTTATTCTCATTTTATTTTAAAGTTTACTTTATGTATCACACTATTACCTCTTTATTAGTTTGTGAGTTTGTTTGCAGGGGTAATCGTCGGAACTGCTGAACCGATTTCAAAAATTCTTTCACCAATATGAAGCTACATTATACCTGAGTGACATAGGCTACAATTTATGTATCTACCTCCCAAGCGAAGCCGGGCGGGGCGCTAGTATCTACTATAAATATTACTAGTGTGCAATAAATTAATTTGTATTGCAATGCATTGTATGTCACGTTACGATAAAGTTTATACTTTATCGTACGTACTATCGAAACCAACAACATTATAAACAAATATAGGTATGCTTCACTTCCATAGTCTATTTCCAAGTACATCCACGAACCTTTCAATCCTACAGGAGATCTCTCTCCAACGTTCACGTATGGCTGCACCTTTACAGGAGCTCTTTACGATCCTGACTTACGTTCCGCTCCATTGAATCGCAGCCTTACAATCGAAGGATTCTTGGAACTTCTCTTGAAGAGATTTCCATCAATATTGTGCACCGGCTGCAGAGAAACGTTAGGTAAAGCTATTCATATCTACCTACCTATTTGGTCTAATATTATGTCTTTAATACTAATTAGTATTATAAACGCGAAAGCGAGTCTTTATATTTGTTTTTTTGTTACGCCTTATCTACTGAACCAATCTTCCAGAAATTTCGCATACACATAGTTAGAAGCACTGAGAAGGACATAGAGTACACGCAGGAGAAGCCGCGTGAATTTCTAAAGAGTTTTTATGATTTTTAATACCAGTTTCTAAAGAGTATTATTGTTTGATTGAAGCTAAGAAGCATAGCTAGTATACTATATATTAATTGACTGCCTGATTGATATATTCAAATAAAAAAAAACAAAATTCTAAGTTGAAAGGAATCACCAAAGTACTTAAGTTTTAAAAAATAAATAAATTAAGTAAGTGTAAGAGTCGAAACCGCTGAACGTAGAAACTGGTACTTAATAAAGCTAAATTTATTGAGCTGACGTAAAAATGAATAGAATAAGAAGTTCTTTATAAGTATATTAGCGTTAGTAAGCACTATGAAATGAATTTTGGATTTTCCACCCCAAAGAGAGTGAAAAATTAAACTCACAGGGGTAAAGCTGAGGACAAAAGTTAGTAAAATTAAACAAAAAATCTTGAAGTTTTCTTATCATCTCGCTCTTAAAATCTATCGACCTTAAATATATATTAAATTCGGAGTCCGGGCGGTCTATACCGTCTGGCGTCATAGAAACCAACCTAGGGATCCGTTTCTATGACTACCGCCAGATGATTCAGAAACCTAATAACAGGTCTTACAATCGTTTTTCCTAAAAATATATTTTGTACCTAATGTAAATGAAAATTATATTACATTCCAAAAATTCAATAACCGAATCAGTTAGTATATTTAAATGAATCATATTTTTCGAGCACGATCAAATAAAGCAATATTTTCCACTCGCAATTACCTACCTTTTTTATTTTTAAACCCCCGGGGCGGCAAATTAAACGGACTTCAAACGAATCCAATTCAATTCGGTCCGATTTATACACAATTTGTTGTTACGATTCATTAATTGCTCAAATCTGATTAAGCCCATATTGGATGTTTTGATAAATAAACATGAACCATCTCTGCTCAGCGCACAGTCGGTGAAACAAGTGAACTTAATTATTATTTTTTCGTTTGCTTAAATTCAGGGTTTAGGCTGTTTTGCCGATTGTTAATTAAACAGTTGAATGATTTTTAGGAGCCTGTATTTGTGTTTTGGTTCCTTGTTGAGTGTTATTAATTTACATATAACGAGTTTTTAATGTGGTTAACAACGAATTTGTGATCAATATTTTGTTACCGTCTATAGATAAACACATTGAAATCAAACTACTCTAGGTATTTCATACTCTACTTAAATTTCTAAGAAAAATTATACGTGTGTTTCATTCCAAAAATTTACTACTACTATAAGCAAACAGGTATTTGACTAGAAAGACGATAATAAAATCGATAGAGCCTTGTATTGGAGATGTGAATGTCAATAATGGGACTATTGATATCAAATAATTATGGTTTAGGTTGTGAATTTTAACGTTAATATTTTTTTGTATTATCAAATATATATATTTTTTTTTATTTAATATGGGTTTGCTCTTGACCACAATCTTGTCCGAGGACAGAGATGAGGTCTACAATGTAGCGAGCTTACCCAGAAGCAGCCTATTCACTCTGGTTTTAAAGAGAGTCAGGTTGTATGTGCTCGGGAACACAGACGCAGGCAGGGAGTAATTAATACATTTTGGATGTAATCCTAAGTAGGTAGTATAAAAGTATAAACAGCGCGTAGCTATTGCTGAAGCACGCTTCGCACGATGCGTCCGGCTTTTGACGTTTCTCGTCCGACTGAACACGCATTTCACGAGCCACTGATTGGCACAGGCCTCGCGTACCTAACTGGCTGTATCAACACTGGTTACAGCAAACATGGCTTATTCTATCAACAGTAATAACGATAAGCCATATGTTTAAGATAATTTTATTAACTTCTTTATGTTTTAGTCCCAGATATGTGCCGTACCTAAATGAAAATTCAACTGCGAATGGAAATTCGATTCAATTGACAGTGTGAGTTAGCGAAGAAACTTAAATGACTCTATCAATCAAGCTACGGAAAAATAAAATATGCCCCTTCCATCGAAGAAGAGAGGAGATTTCTTAAATTTACCATTAAGGATTTCACTATTTATACTGGTTTATCCAGTACAAAAAAATTCGCAGCAGGTTTGGGTGATAAAACTAAATAGGTAAATTAAAGATAAGAAATCTATGGCGCAAACTTTGTCACTGTTTCATCACCCAAACGTGCTGCAAAATTTTTGATACTGGATAAAAAGTCACCTTTATATAGCGACTGAGTACAAAAGTTAGCTTACCGAGATGTATAATATATTTGTTTAGCAACAAAGCAAAGATGTAGATAGTAGAGATGTGATGTGAACAGTGCCAGGCAGGCCAGATCCCCCGGGGCGCGCGTTTACCGCTTGTCACTTCAACATTCGATAGCTCAACTTAGATTGGCCTAGCCGTACTAGATTTTGAAAATACTTTTACTCATTTAGGATATCAGGTCGGTAAGTTTTGTAAATGCTATAAAATTGAGGATTTATTATGCGTTTGTTTGCTTGTGTGTGTTATTATTTGATAGAAAGATAATCCTTTATTGCATAAATAAAACAACCTCGTACATAATTTGTTGGCATGATTCCAGTTTCGCTGGAACCTGTACACTTTTACTAATAAAAGTTAGCTTTATTCATACGTTCACCTAATAGTAATTGTTTGTGTAGCTAATGTATACCGGATATAGCACAGTTTCCAGCAGAGAAGTGCTTAGCTAAGTACTTACTTCAAACATTAGTGTTACACAGCTGTGTAGCTAAGGATATTTATTGTTAGCTTAGGATTATTGTTACTATTGTAATATTCGTGTATTTTCTTGGCACTAGTAGAAAGAGGTTCAATGAATATAAAATAATGTTAGCCAAAAAGAAAAATATAATAAAGAAATGATCTGTAAAATAAGTAGTTCAATAATAACAATGTGTGCTTTGCCCTAAGCTTTTAGCTAGCTTATTTTTCGATCGGAAAATGTATCTACGTTATTTATTTCCTCCGTTCATGTCCGTCTGTTAATAAATCGGCTTACATTAAGTTCTTCCAACTCATTTATTCAGGTGCGCGTGCCACGGTAAACGTTTTTAATTTCCCGGGAAATAATCTCGTTTATACGTACACGAACACTGATAGCAACACGAGGAGGGGCTGCGGCGGTTGTACTACACAGATATGTTGCAGCCCCGAGATACAGCACGCTTCACAATCTATGATTTATTATCCCGCTGTCAACTTTGTACACAATTTTCCCACCTATCTTCAACCTATAAAATATTTCGACCACTCTCTTCTTATCTTACTTAGCCAGCCCCTTTTTTATATCTTCAAATTCAATTAAATCCGCCCACGGTATTACAGTCCGCAAACAATGAAGAAAAATATTTTCCAATTCCTTACAAAAGAACGCAATGGCCATTGAAGAACAAAGAAATCCCGTAAGTTTGCCAAACTCAACAAGTCGAACTTCCCAGCAAGCAAGAAAAGGGAATTTTATCAATAAATGAAACGGCGTTTAGTGCCCGTGCCGTCGATACACATCATACATTTTAAATGCTGATGCTATCGAGAACATTCTGTATCATTTTTGCTTTTATTCGTTCTATTAGATTTCCGGCTGTCGCCATGGCGACCAGCTCAGCAGCCCGGGCGGCCGGGACGCTGCGCTAATTCACCTGTCTCTCACGCACACAGCCTCGCTACCTGCCACTCATACAACGCCGGAATTATACGCTTGTATGCACTTACATGACATGCTTGCATCTGTTGTCGCACGCAATATCCACCTTTATTGAGACTCGTGTAGGGTTGCGTTTGGTGCGAGCCAGCGTCTGAGCTAGATATACGCAGCCGTAGCAACAGGAAGGCTAGCGGCCCGGGCACGAGCTCGGGAAGCACTCGTTAAACCCGGCTGCAGCCGACTATAACTGCATCGGAAGCGAGCCAGTCACCTCGGGAATCGCTCGTACTCCGCGAACTGGAATTTCAGCCAGTTTTAGGCATTGCGTCCGCCGCTAGATTCCGCCTCGCTCGACGGTTTCAAACGTGGAAATTCGATTCGAATAGGTTTACGAGTCGTCGCGCCCCGGCCGCGCTCTGTGTGCAGCCTCGCGAAAACTTCCTTTAGACGCTCGGCTGGCTTTGAATGTAGTTATCGCGAAATGTTAAGACGATCGTTTCCAAACATTGGCTCGGTGCCAGCGACACGACCTGCTGTACGAGGGCCGATTCAAGCAAAGATGATTTGCAAGGTAAGTATGTATTACCATAACTCAGATGAAACGTACAAGCCTGGCAAAAAAATACAGGTGGCATATTGTTTTTTTTTAACTTGTCTCAATTTCACACCTAAATCAATAATTCCACACAATTTTTTTAACAAGCTGTACAATGTCTATCTTTAGGCTCAAATCGAACACCAGGTTGCAGTTTCCCAGTATTTTTCAGCCTGATCTGAGGTAAGTGGAAATGTTTTTAATGTCTCGTATAGGTATTGAGATCAGCGTCGGCGTCTCCCGGGAAATTCGGCGGCAGGCGGCGTTAGATTTACAGCTGTTCTACCTAGAACCATTAATCTGCGCACGACGTTTGAGGTTTTCCACAAAATTGTCGGAAAATACATCTGTATTTTCTTTAAGAACCTAATTTTGTGTTAGTTTATTTAGCGATTGACTTTTTGAACGATTTGTAATTTAGTGAACTTAAAAAGATGTTTTCTTTTTCACGTAATATACTAACAAATTACATAAAAAAAAATAATTTATTTATTTCGATGATAATTTGTAAAAGTTTTTTTAAGGAAAAAATAATAAAATATACTAACTAAAACTAATTAAGTATATACTATCTTAAAAAGTTTACGGCTAAAGTAAAAATAATAATCTAAAAATACTTGTTGGGCAACAAAGTACCGAGAAAAGCTATAATGTATTTACACGTAAACTAGCTTTTGTCCTCGGCTTCGTCCGCGTGAATTTTGTTCGTTATTAGACGTGGAATTCCAAAAATTTACACTCTATATAAAAACCACTTTAGCAAAATTTCAAGTTTCTACGTTCAGCAGCGGTTTCATTATCCAATCAGTCCATAGTAATACTCATAATACCATAATCGTTTGCATACTAAAAAAAATATTATGTATATTTATTTTATAGATATTATAAATGGAATGTAAAAAAAACTGAAACTCCGTTTATTAAGCCTCCGTTGATCGTTCGTTTGTCCATCTTTCCGTCAAACTGGTAGATATATTTTGAATACCTATTTCTATTGCCCCTATAAAAACAAAAAGTAATATTTTAACGCTACCTCTAGAAATGAGTTAAAGATTTCGGTTCTCCATCAGCCTATAAGGTTGGGTTGCCCTAGTAACTTTAACCCATAGACACGTACCTAGCTCTATGTTTTAACCATGGAAGTAATAAGTACACAAGTACTTATTACTTCCATGGCTTTAACCGTACCGCAAAATATGTCTTGCACCAGTTGTCAAATAGTATGACAAAAGTTAGTGTTAACTTAGACAGACTATTTCTGTGCTAAAACCTCAACAAAACCGTGACACTCCCATGTACAGCTTGTCTATAAAGTCCTGACATTAAAGTTCAAGGAACTAACA